>VWYK01075409.1:11083-48536 GCA_013399775.1 Semnornis frantzii
TACTCAAGATGGGAGTCTCACCAGGGCAGAGTAGAGGGAGAGGAGAACCTCCCTTGATCTGCTGAGCATTCTTGGCCCAACCACCCTGCCAGAGCAGGACCATAGAACCTAGTGCAGGTTGTACAGAACACATCCAGGCAGGTCTTGAAAGTCTCCAGAGAAGGAGACTCCAGACTTCAGTGTCCATATGATTGGCTAAGCCAAACTGCTACAACAGGCAGTGATGGAAGAGGTATAGTGTGCAGAAGCAATACAGGAAAGAAGATCCAAACCCCACAGACAGCAACCTTTGGCAGCAATCTCCACAGGGTTAGACAAATCTGTCCTTGATTCTGCAGCCAGGTTGTAAGGGAAGTCAGTGCAAATAGAGTCTAACCCTCAGCTGTTTGCTGAGAGAGTGATGCAGCGGCTGCAGTTCTCATTGCAGCAACTGCTAAGGAGATGGCTGCACTGGTGTATACTACCCAGTCTCTGGTGCTCTGAGGCAATGCCCATACAACTTAGTGCTTCAGCAAACCCAAAGAAGTGTCATTACATTGTAGAAATTAATAGTTAGATACACTTCTATTGAAAAAACCACATTCCCCAGCTCTTCAAGTGTAGCTGCTGTCAAGAACTGAACACAAGTACTTTTCAAAAGTAGCTTTTAATACTTCACTTTAGAAATGTAATAACAGAATGTTGACTCTGAGTCACAATATGTATAAATTTAATGCAGTGAAAGCTATTATTATAGTATGGAAGGCTTCTTCAGTCATAAATTTTCTTAAATCATAAATATATTAACTCTTCCCTTTGAATCTTGTACCATTAATCAAAACAAAACAACCAAACAAAAGACCCCAAACGAACCCCAACAAACCAACCAAAACAGAACAACAAAAATAACTCTAACTTGGAGCCAGACCTCTCTGCTTCAAAATTACTCCGCAGAGTCTGGTAATAACAAATGCAGATACTTGTTTGCTGTCCATGTTTGAGCCAACTGCTAAAGGGCATATATGTTTTTGCTTCCACTGCTACCAGACACAAGGCCTCTGTGTCTATGCAGACACGTAAACACACACACACACAAAATTTAAGGCAGAACCTATAATCTTGTGTTGCATATCTCAGACATTAATAGGTGGCAAATGGAAGCTGTAATAGTAGGTGAAATCATGAGTTAAATATTTCAGGAGTCAGACTTCAATGCCTTCTCGTAGAAGGATTAAGAGAACTCAGTGTACACTGTAGCTATGGTAGAGGAAGACTTGTATGGATGGTTTCTCTCTGACACCTGTTTTATAACATACTGCTGCTTTAAAATAATGTGCTGTGTCAGCTGCAAAATACAGCTTCACAGGGAGTTGCTTTCGTTTAAGGAAGAAAAAAAAAACAAACCAAAAACAACTGTGGGCTACTGAGTCTCTCATAGATAGGGAAATGTCACCAGGAGGCAATTAAAATACTGATGGGGTTATTAAAGGCAATAGGGCTAGCAGGCTTCCCTTTGGTTCAGTGTTCCATTGAATGCTCTGGATTTGTAATCAGGGAGGCACAGCAACCTAACAGCTCATTTCTAAAGAAAGTAAGCACTCAAGGTTTGCTCCACTTAGTCTTGCCTGCTAAAGGAAGGGAAATGGTTCTCTAGTCAGTGTGGCTTACCAACAATAAATATCTGGTGGATATGGGATCAGAGCAGCTGCAAATACCCAAGTGTCGGATGCTGAAGACCATTCCTAGCGTTTCAGTATTTTGTACACATGCTCCTGTTGCCATGAGGAGTCACTTAAAAATGTTGTGGACTGAGGTGTGCTAAGCCTATGTAGATCTAAGAAAGATAAAACTACATCAGACTTTCATAGAGCTAGGATCCAGTATTGGTTTCCTGGGCTTGTCTGTGCACTTCTCTAAAGAGTTAGGGTATGAGATAATCATGGTCTTTAACACTAGAGATGCTAATGGTTAGTAAAGTTGATGCTAGAGTGCAGAAGTTATGAAATGCTTAAAAATAAGTTTACAAAACTGTATGCAAACATGCATGATTGAATTTTTATCCTTGGCTTGGCAAGGCTTGGATTGTACAAGCATAGCTATAAACAGAATTTGTCTCCTAGCTTTCAACAGAGACTCCAGTGATACCACAGTGGTACAGGACTGATTTACACTTCAGACATATACCACAACATAACCTTCTCAGATGACTCCTTGACTCCTGTTTCTTTATTCAGGAAAGGTTTTCTGCAGTCTGAGGTACCTTTTCAGAGGATGTTGTCTTGTATAAACCACATCAAAATTTCATGCAGAAGAAGAGAGATGACACTAGCGAGCATAAATGAAGGTGGCATTTGTGCTGTGCTGTGTATCTTCATAGGGTGGAAAACAAAGACTGCTCTTAACACAATTTTGGCCATCTATGGCTGCCACACTCAGCTGCTTGGCACAGCTTCCACTCTGATCACATCCCTGTTGCCTCTGTTGGCATCACTGCACTGAAGCTTGGCATGGTGTGGGAGCTGCTAGGGAACTGCAGTTCTGTGAAGTCTCAGCGGTGTTAACATCTACAACTGAGGAGCTCTGCTGGTCCCTGGAAGAGTTAGAGGCTTTCATGTGCCCCTTGTATAAAACAGGGGATTTTGCCCAGAGGGGAAGATTTGACATGAAATTGGCAGAGCTCTTCCCCTCAGCAGTCACAACCGCTGGCTGCTTAGCTGGCACAGCTGGAGCATACACAGCATTTTGCTCTGGGAGATGATCTCCACACTGACTGAGATGTTCTGCTAGGACTAGAGGCTGCTGATCATCTCCTTCTTCAGAAATAACAAAAACTGGCTTGTTTTTATCTGTTTCTGCTATAAGCTCCTTTGTTTTTGACCCATTGACCAAGTTGATTTTCAGTGGGTTGGAACTCTCTAGAAGATTTTTGGGGCTTTGGCTGTTAGCTGGAGATGCTGCTCCTAGATGTCTTGAGGGATCTGAGGACCTCACATGTTTGCTGTCAGGGGAACTGGCTAAAAATCCAAAATAAGGATTCCCAAACCTGGATTTCTTCAAATTGCAGGAGCTTAGCTTCCGCTGCCTTTGCGCAGAAAGAGTGAGGGGGTATGAGGCATTACTGACAGAGGAATCAGAGTAAACTGTCTCCGATGCTCCTTCTATCTCAGTGGCTGAGATAACCTTTCTAGTTGGGACACCTTGGGATCTTGCTGCTGCAGGAAAACCCTGCAGAAAAGAATAATGCTAAATGAGTAGACATGCCATGAAAAGCTAGTATCTCAGGAAAATTTGATCCTGGGGGAAGTAGAAGTTAAAATTCCTGGGTTAGATATGTTCTTCAGCAAAAATCTATGTTATTACTTTAATAAAAAGAAGGAACATCCTCAATTGGCTTTGCAACAAGCCACAAGCCATTGCTTTAGTGATTACAGTCAGTGAGACCCAGATATCCCTCACACACCTACGGATTCCTCCCAATGCAATAGTAATACATCAATTAAAATAAATTTAAGGCGTAACTAGGGGGAGGGAGGTACATGGCAGAACATTCAATGATAAACTAGTCTGAAGGCGTTTTCCAATGCTTTTGTGGGCTGGGAATCATTTCTGAATCAGGTGCTAACTGCTGGGAATGACAGCTCGTTAGCACTTTGGGAAGGCCTGAATAAATTATAATGTAATTAGGCAAAACACTTTCCCAAACACTAAGCAAGGTGGCCTGGAGCTGTATTTCAGGTTGGGGAAGCTAAGCAGTAGGCCAAAGGGAAAGGGCATCCCATGAACGAGTAGCTGTGGCTAGCAGGACACAGGCACTAACCACGGCCTCCCCTCCTTGCAAGACTTACGCTGTTGTCAACCAGCTTTGTGAAGGGGCTGTTAGTGGTCCAGCTACACCATTTCTTCTGTAGCTGTGGGATCGGAGCCAGGAAGTCGTGGAATGTGCGGGCACTCCACGTGCGTTGTCTGGGACAGTGATTTTCCAGCTGGACATTCCCCCTCTCGACAGCATCTGCTCCTGCAGGAGTGTGAAGAGAAGTCAGCCAGTCGGACACAGAGGCTGGGCTTGTCACGCTTCTTTTGAGGTTTTTGTCCTGAAAAGAGTCGATACAGGTTGTTTACAGTAACTTTCATTAAAAGGCTTTAAAACCGCTTTAAAAATACACTGTTAGTGCAAAAGGAGAATTTTTTCGGCGTGTCCCTTCTCACAAGAAGACACAGGAAGGCAACTTCTTGTCACTCTTCCAGCATGCTGCCTGAAGCTCGCTGCCTTCCCTGATGAAAGGTTCACCTTGCTTCCCCAGTTTATGTGTTAAACGTAATTCTTTTGCTCTGGTGGGCTCTTGGAAGTATCCAGATGTGTCTGTCGAGGGAAACAAAACTTTAAAGGGGCTGGGGCCGGCTGAAGGAAAGCCAGAAGCAGGCAACCAGAGAATCACAAGTCTCAAAACTGCACAATTCAGGAGGAATCTGAAGTAACTGGTAACTTCTTTATCTATGTTAGGAAATAATTAAGCAAATAAAAGGTATTAAAAACAAAGAGAAAAGGAATAATCTGTTCTCATTGACTGTGGACTTGTGCAATGAAGCACAAGACCTGGGCTGGAGCCAAGGAGATTTTCATTTCACAGAAGAAATGCATTCCAGGTGGAAAATGTGTGTTAGCAGTAGAACAAGACGTTCAGACAGGTATAAAATTGGCAGCATCAGATGGTGAGACCACATTAAACCTATGTCACCAGCTCAGTGTATAAGCAGAGTTGATCTGACATGGGAATGAACTACAAACGACTTCTAAAGAGCTCTTATTTTTGTGTTCTGATGTTGCGTTTAAAAATCATAGGTTTTGTCCTTAATACTGATGGGGGGTTTAGAGCCAGAAAAGTTAAAGCCTGTCCTTTGACTCTCCTTTCCTTCTTTCTAATGCTTCACCTGCTATTTATATAAGCCTCCTATTCCACAACTCCATATGTATTTTTAATTTTCAGCTGTGTGAATATGGTTGTCGTGAAAAGAATGCAAAATCCACATTCCCAAAGTGGGACTGAAATAAATCCCACAGCGTCCTGGATTTAAAAGTCTTGAGGAACCAGAAACTTGTCATTTGTTATTTCTGAGAAATTGAATCTCTTGAGTTTCTGCAAATCAAAGAAACTAAAATGTCATGCTGGAAATGGATGGGTAGAGGCAAGAAGTTAGCTGCTACAGCAGAAAAGGAGATCTCAGTAGGAAGCTGGGAGAGGCTTCAGGCTCTGGCTAAGTTTGTTTCAATATTAAGCTCTCAGTCACAGATTTGATTAAAGTAACAATCTTTATTTATAGATATATAAGCCAGCTGCCTTGCCCTCAGAAGCCTCTTCAGACTGTCTTAGAATTTATTATTCTAATATAATTTTGAGTAACTCCAAACTGGTGTAAAAACTAGCCACTGGCTTTGAGATATTCACACTGGACGTAACTATGAGGATGAATAGTGTGGCGTTTGTGGGGAAACGTTTCCCTCCTCTCTAGGAGCTGTATTGGTGTGTGACTGCCACCAGGTGAAGCTCTCTCCACTGGAAAGAAGGTCAAAGGAGTGTAGGTGTTCTAAGGTGCCGAATTTTGCCCTTGTTCCGCAGAAGCTAACATGTTTGAACAAAGGAAGACAGCAGAGCTGTTTTCCTTTCTTCTCCTCTCCCTGTTGGTGAGTGTAGCTGACTGCAGGAGGAGCTCAGCACATCTTTTACTAGTGCAGGAAAATGCTGACCACTCTGGGCTCCTGGCTAATTTCCCAATCAGGTGCAGGGACACAGAATGCTTTTGGCTTGTGAATCATGACAGAAGTGTCACACAGAGTGTCTCTGGGGCATGTGAGTTTCTTGCAGTCATTGTTTCTTTTCTTGTGGGAAAAAAGAAGAGGGCACTGGAGAGGAGAGAATGACCTGTGAAAGGCTTTAGTACAGAATTGTAGTGGATGTGCTCCATCAGGCACTACACTCAGGGTTGAAGAGCTGGCAGCCAGACTTGAGACTTCAGAGCTGTTTCCAAATGAGTAACTGAGTAGGAGTGCAGCAGAAAGAGTTAAAGTAAGAAAGAAGTTACCTGAACTGATTCAGGTTTCTGTGTGTGTATTTGAAAGGAGCTTGGTGCTTTCACCTGTAGCGCTTGATTCTTTGGAGCCTACGTTATTGTTTTCATGTCGGCCTGGTGAGACAGCTCAAAAACTTTCTGTCAAACTGAGGAGCTGTAAGCAACTTCTCTGACCACCTAGTACTGGTGGGCAGGAGCAGATCTGACTCCCACGTCCTTCAGTTTCTACAAGTGATGTTTTTTATGGAACATCTTTGCTAACACATTTCTGAGGGCTGGTTCTACTGCCTCCTGGCAGACCTCTGCATCAGCACCTTTTGGATCCAAGGTGGACTTCTGCACTTGCTTTTCTCAAAGATGGGAAGGTACTGGCTCAAGGGGTCACAGACCACATCATTTGATGGCAGCTCAACTTGAGGATTAGGAAACTGCCTGGCCCAGTCACTACCTTTCTTGCAAAATGGAAGCATAAGAAGACATATATGACAAGTGGTGTCCAAGAAGGACATTCCATGGCTTGCTGAAATACCAAAGTGCACTCTTACCTGTATCCTGTAGGTGGTAAAGCTGAGCCCACTGGCCCCAGGTCCAGCAGAAATAATAAACACTTCGTCGCTCCCTGTCTCGGTTGTCACTGCGGATACGGAGGAGGGCACATCTGGGTCAGTGTCCTGAGGAGACCGTTCTGTGCTGCCTCCACAGGAAGGGACTGAGAAGAAAAGAAGATCAAAGACTGCTTGCAAGAGTCCAAAACATCTGTTCCCAACTCCTTCATGACAAACCCTCCTCCCTTTCTCCCCATACAATCCAGAGCAGGCTTCAGCTCTCTGTAGCAGCAGCCAGAACAAAATCCCAGCAGCCAGAACAAAATCCAAGCCAATAGTTTGCTCTCCTGAAACTGCAGACTTTCAAAAGCAAAACAAAAGAGGAGGGGAGGAGCACCCTTGGGTCTTCTTTCTAACAGAGACCGAAACTGAATCCCTCATACTAAAGACAGAAGGTTGTGCCTGCAGATCCGAAACTTGCAGATTTGCTCAACTCATTGTATGTTTGTGTTGACTCATCTCTGTTAATGTTGGGAGCTGTGCCTTTTGCTTAAGCCCTAGTTATGCTGCTCTTGCAGGCAGCCTTACTCTCCAGGGGCTGCCACAGGTGTAGGTTATCCACATGTCCTCAAGGCCTGTCCATCTATCTGATCCAGGCCAGGAGACCTCTGGCCACAACTTCTTTGATGACTTTTCCAAAGAAGAAGGTGGGAGACTGCCATGATTTGGAGCACAGAGTTAGCTTTTTAGGAAGCTATCCCCTGCAAGAGCTGTGTAATTGTGGACAGTTTAGTGGGAAACAAATGGTGTAGCAACACAGCAGCTAACTGGTGGCCTTTGCCAACCAAAAAGGACACTGATGTAATTTGTGTGTTTGACTCAGAATTGCAGCAAGTGACAGTATCTGCAGTTCAGCTGAGGGGATCTGGTTCTCAAAACACACTGGGAAATAAAAACCATCTCAAGCAATCCTAACCATAAACCTCTTCAGAAAAAGCTCCAGGAGTCAGATTTGTGCAAAGCCAGTGTCAGCATTGTAAGCCCCATCCTCTCAAGACTAGGCTAGGCACAAGGCAAGTGAAACTCTTTCAGAATTGATGGGTGTTGTAAGTTGTTTGTAGCAGCCTGAACCCAACGCCTTTGCTCTGCTAACCCAGTGTCTCTGCAAAGCCATGTGCTGTGACAGCTTTTTTTGGCAGCATCCCGGAGCTGTGCTTGTGTGTGCTCCTTGCCAGTGGAATTATCCTACTAGCGAAGCGGGAGAGCAGCAAGGAACATTCCCACAACAAAGGCTCTCTGCTGTGAAGTGGCTTCCCAGCTGTGCATGGGTGAGACAGTGAGGAGGACTGTAAGGAGGAAATGATCTGATTAACTGGCCAGGGTCTGTGGGGTGCCCTGACCTGCTCTGGCCGCTGCCCCGCGCTTACCCGCCTGCCCCCGGCTGACAGAGTGGTTGTTGTTTTCATTCTCCCGACTTGGCACCACCAGCTGCAGCTCATTGATATCGACGGCAGAATTCTGGATCCCGTTCTACAACTCAGAACATGCCCCAGTAAACATCGTCAGATAAACAGTGCAACAGCCAATATGAAAGAGAGAAACAGAAATTGCTGAAGCCATCAGCACTAACCTCCTGGTCACTGCATGCGTTGGATGAGCTCCTTTTGGGGCACGTTCTCTGCCTGAAAAGGAGAGACAGCAACAACAACAACAAGCCCACGAGTGCACTAAAGACCCACAGAAAGGAAGGTCTCAGCTGCGCTCATCCTGCGAGGGGAACCCAGCAGGTTTGAGCTCTTCTGCCTACAGGAGCATCCAAAATCCTTGTCAAAACTCAGGGTAACAGGCACAGAGGAGAAAATCATATACTAAGTGGAATAATGGAAAATCAACTGGAGAAGGACCTGTCTGTCATCTTCTTTCCACGACCAGGAACAGTGTTCAGACCTCTACCAAGTCCCACCAGGCTCCCCTCGCCAGCTGCTGTTTCACATCACAGACCAAATAGTGGAACCAAACCTCCGCCTTTGGTCTGGGTAGTGACATCGTTCTTAGCCTCTCAGAGCATTTCATAGCCAATGCTTTGTCCTGCCTCAGATGTAGAAAGCAGAGAGCATCATATGCTGCTCATTTGTAAGAACATTCTACGACATGACAGCACCATGGCAGATGATCCCTGGGTAAACACACCTCTTGGTTGAAGGGAGACAAAAACCTGTTCTGAACCACTATTTCGCACGTTTTTGCTGAAACCGAGATTCTAAAACAAATGTTGTTACTTAATTTTGGATGGGTAAGAGACATCAAGATGTTACAAGGAAAGGCTGATGGTAATGAACATGGTGACAACAGAAGTAAATGTGTTTTGTTTTTGTGCACAGCAGGTCTCCACAGGACAGTGCGTGGAACACCCGAGCATTAAGGCACTGACCCGGTAGGATGTGGCCCATGTTGCTGTTTTCCCTACACCCTGTGCTGCTGGCTGATATTTTGCTTCCTCTTGGTGGAGGGGTGGTTTGCTTTAAGGTGTTTAATCTCCTCCGTGCCAGTTTCGATTTGGTAGTGGTGTGTTGAAGCCAAGACCTCCAAGTTTTCAGTCGCCATTTCTTTACTGTTTCTTTTCAAGAATGGGGGCTCAGAGGCCACAAGATGAGGCTGGCTGGGAGCCAGTGCCTGCTCCATGCAGGGCATGGTGGGTTTCATTCCTTCACCGCAGCATTACATCTCTTAAAAAATGCTCATTGACTGACAAGCGAATGGAGAGAGACAAGAACCCATAATGTGTCCCCAGAGCTATTCCTAGTGAATACAGAGAAGACTACAGAAAGAGGGAGAGGGAGTTGGCACTTCAGAATTTAATCCAGAAGTGGTCCAGATGGATGCCTTTGACTCCAGGAGCCATAAAGACATTGGCCATTGCTCAGGCTTCTCATGGCAACTCAGGGCTAAAGCAGAGATGGCTCTCCCTTAGTGCATTGATTCAGAAAGGGGGAGCAGGAAAAGGCTTCCAAGTAGGAGAGGTGTTGCTTTATCAAGCAAGAACAAACCAAGCAGGAAATACTTTTGAGTGGAAAACGTGTATGTGAATATTCCACAGACACACACCAAAGCTCTGCTGAGCACCAGAACCATTTCAGCAGGAGTGACCTGACAAAACATGCTCCAGAGTGATGAATTAGTGTGGTGGTCAAGGCATTCACATAGGTGGCGGGAGTGCAATTCCCTGCATTCTCCACATTGCATTAGTTTTTTAAATCTCTTCCTCCCTATCAGCTGTTTCCTGACAAAACCCATGACAAAAATTTAATCAAATCTGATATATTCCTAGGAAATGCTAATTTCAAATAACTGATATGTTAAAATATCCCCACCCAGGGATTAAAGAGCACAAAGGAAATGTTCTCTTCTAAGGGAAAAGCAACTTGGCACATATTCCTTCCACACTGAGCATCAGGCATTGGCAACCCCCACTTTCTAGTTATCTGGATGGTCTCACTTTTTGGGGTTGCTATTTCAACTTTTAGTATGACTTAACAAACAAAGTGTTTGAGTTCTCAGAAACACAAATAAAAAATGTGTTCCTCAGATTCTTGTATCCAGCTGTCTCATTTATAAGACATTCTTATTCTCTGGGACAAAGCTGGAAAGAGCAAATAGGCATTTTGAAAGTCTCAGTAAGTAACATCTGTGATAAACGATGGAGAGACAGGACAAGTTCTGCATTCTCCTATGCATTTGGATCCTTTTCCTGCCACTCTTTGTAACTGTTCTTCTTTACAATATTCAGCAGTGTGCTCTTGTGGCCAAGAGGGCCAATGCCATTCTGGGGTGTATTAGAAGGGCTGTGGTTAGTAGGTCGAGAGAGGCTCTCCTGCCCCTCTACTCTGCCCTGGTGAGGCTGCATCTGGAGTACTGCATCCAGTTCAAGGAGGGGCGGACTCTCTCAGCTTGAGAGAGTCCAGTGCAGAGCCACAAAGATGATGAAGGGAATGGAACATCTCTGTTACAAGGAGAGCTTGAGGGACCTGGGACTCTTGAATGAGGTGACCTCATTCACAGTTATAAATATGTAAAGGGTGAGTACTGGGAGGATGGAGCCAGGCTCTGCTCAGTGATGCCTAAGGACAGGACAAGGGGCAATGGGTGGAAGCTGAGGCATAGGAAGTTCCATGGAAACATGAGGGGGAATTTTTGCCCTGTGAGGGTGACAGAACCCTGGAACAGGCTGCCCAGGGAGGTTGTGGAGTCTCTCTTCCTGGAGATATTCAATACTTTCCTGGACATATTCCTGTGTGATCTGGTATCTGATCTTGCTCTGGTAGGGGGGACTGGACTGGATGAGCTTTGGAGGTCCCTTCCAGCCCCTGACATTCTGTGACACTGAGACTACCTTGAACTGCACACTGCAGTTTGGCATATGAATCAAATGGACAGTAAGGTGCACACGACAAAGATGGGGTTTGTGCAAGTGTGGTAGAATAAAGGGGAACAAGAGAAGGAAGAATATTGCTCTTCTCAAAAGTTTAAGCTGGGATAAAAAAGTGGTAACAGTATAAAATGACTGCATTTTTATTTTTCCTTCCTTTATCACACTTTGGGTATTGAGTGTCTGAATTTGACTTCACCTGGAATACTGCATTCGGTTTTGGGCTGCCCAGTTCAGGAGGGACAGGGATCTACTTGAAAGAGCCCAAGGGAGGGCTGCAAAGATGATGAAGGGGCTGGAGCACTGCCCTGTGAGGAGAGGCTGAGGGACCTGGGGCTGTTTGGTCTGGTGAAGACTTAGAGGGGAACCAGTCGATGTTTATAAACACACGAGGGCTGGGGGTCAAGAGGGAGGGGGCAAACTCTTCTCAGTTGTGCCCTGTGATAGGACAAGGCAATGTAAACTACAGCACAGGAAGTTCCACCTGAGGAAGAACTTCTTTACTGTAAGGGTCACAGAGCTCTGGAACAGGCTCCTCAGAGAGGCTGTGGAGTCTCCTTCTCTGGAGACTTTCAAGACCTGTCTGGATGTGTTCCTGTGTGACCTGTGCTAGATTCTATGGTCCTGCTCTGGCAGGGGGGTTGGGCTTTATCGGTGGAGGGTTCTTCCAACCCCTAACATCCTGTGATCTGTGATCCTGTGACTTACTGTTAAAAACAACAATTTTGGTGGAAAATTGAGATTTTTTTTTTACCCCCTCCTTGTATTCTGAACTGCTGCTATGCTGCCTGAAGTGATGTGCTTGTTTGCAGGACTGAGGATCTTCTTTTTTTCCAGCTCATACCCAGTTGGACTACCATCTCCTGTGGCACACTGCAGTACGCTGCCACCACAGAGACCAGTGGTTTAGATCAGTGAGCTCATGGATATAAAACAGCCAAGGTGCAAATGCATCAGATGCCATCATTCAAAAGAAGTTACAGCTATTTTATTTTGGTTTTAAAGGTGCTTCAAACTTCTCAGGTAAGCAAAAAAAAAAATCAAGTTTGTTGTCAGTTTTGTGAAAATTGTCCTGTAATCCCCAGCAGGCAGCTCCAGCTCAGTCTAGCTGTCTTGGGCCTCTGAAGTAGCCTGGTGTGTAGAGAGCCAGAATTGGAGGACACGGCTACAAGAGGCCCAGCTTGAAGATGGTCTGGATTTAGCCCAGAAGTGAGGATTCAGTAGGAGGGAATTATATGACAAAGGAGGAGTTTCACGGGATTGGCATGCTGCAGGCAGTGACCGGCAGGGCAGCTTGCATGGAGAGATGGCAGCACATGGTGAAACAGCTGGGCATGAAGGGGGTTGTAAAATGCAGTTGCAACCCATGGTTTACAACCATTGAGCATCAGTCTGACTGCACTGGAGAGGATTAAAACTAAATAAGGAGGACATGTCTGTTGTTCTTGGGGCTTGGGAAAGAAGATAAAAAACACCCTATTACTAGAGCCAAAATTAATTAGAATTATTGGCCAACTAACAACTGAAGCTTTCATTCCCTCCCCAAACAGCAAACAAAAGCAGCAGTGTGGCAGAGACTTGGAGTTTCCCCAGCGAGCTTTGCCCTGGCTGAATGCAATGAGCCCAAGCAGGCACTGCTGATGACTTGGTGCATTGGAGTGGCAGTAGATTCCAAGCCCATCCCAGGCCATTTCTATCCCTGGCAAGGCAGAGCCTGCTACTTTTAGCTGAGCAAGAGCAGCAGACAGAAACTGGAGGGGTGAGGGAAATACAGCTAAACCTGGTACCCACTGTACTGCATAAAGGATGAGAAGAAAACAAAGTAGAAGGCAAGCTTACAATGCCAAGAGTCGGAAGGTTACTATTAGTGTCCTTCACAATGGCACACTCCAGCCAGGATGACTATTATCGTAGAATCATAGAATGGTAAGGTTGGAAGGGACCTCGAAGATCATCTAGTTCCACCCCCCTGCCATAGGCAGGGACACCTCCCCCTAGTACAGGTCACTCAAGGCCTCTCCAACCTGGCCTTGAACACCTCCAAGGAGGGAGCAGCCACAACCTTCCTGGGCAACCTGTGCCAGTGCCTCACCACCCTCACTGTAAAGAACTTCCTCTTAACATCCAGTCTAAATCTCCCCTCTGCCAGTTTAAACCCATTGCCCCTAGTCCTGTCATTGCAAGACCTTGTAAATAGTCCCTCCCCAGCCTTCCTGTAGGCCCCCTTCAGATACTGGAAGGCTACTATAAGGTCTCCTCAAAGCCTTCTCCAGGCTGCAGAGCCCCAACTCTCTCAGCCTGTCCTCAAAGGAGAGCTGCTCCATCTCCAGAAGAGAGCATCTTCGTGGCCCTCCTCTGTACCTGCTCCAACAGTTCCATGTCCTTCCTGTGCTGGGGGCTCCAGAACTGCACACAGTATTCCAGATGGGGTCTGATGAGAGCAGAGTAAAGAAGGAGAATCACCACCCTTGCCCTGCTGGCCACGCTGCTCTTGATGCAGCCCAGGACTCGGTTGCTGTCTGGGCTGACAGTATTGCCTTGCCAAGCTTCCGACAGCTGGTCCTGTTTCTGAGCGTGCTGTGTTGTTAGAGCATCCTCATCTCTGCCCTTACACCATCCTTTGCCAGCCTGATATTTTCTGCAGTGAGGACAGCCTGTGGTTAATACACATTTAGCACCTGATTTCAAGCCTCTATTTAGGTCAAGTGTAACACAGAGCTTGGTGGACTCAAACTAAAACTT
The DNA here is from genome assembly GCA_013399775.1 of Semnornis frantzii. Lineage (NCBI taxonomy): Eukaryota > Metazoa > Chordata > Aves > Piciformes > Ramphastidae > Semnornis > Semnornis frantzii. The sequence continues at coordinate 24,842 of VWYK01075409.1, forward strand.
TAGATGTGCTTAATGGCCTCTGCGGTCTTATTCTAAGCTGCATTAAAAACCCACAGCTGGGAAGTGTAGGCAAGTTCCAACCAGTGTCAGTGCTTCTGGGGCCAGAGACCAATATCCTTGAAGCAGTTAGCCCAGTAAAGATGGAAAATAAAAGGCTCTTCCAGTGCGATATAAGCGAGGTACTCAGCACAGGTCATGGCATTGCTTCCACGTGTGTCAGATCTCACTTAAATGCTTGAAGTCTGAGAAGATACAAAGTACTGTAATCCAAGCCTCCCTGGAATAGCATGCAGGGAATATAGGCAGCTAGGATGGTAAGTGGCCTTTCAAGAGGCTGAAGGATGAGGGATAGTCTCTATTTATATATGGTCAATAACTGACTGAGGTATATCTTCCTTTGAAAAAAAAGAGTCACAGAGCAGTGAAAAGGCATAGATGTCATGTGAAAAGTGAGTCTAATCCTGGCCCTGTTCCATAGTATCCTGGTAGAATGTGTTCACAGTGACCAGAACATGCAAACATTTGTGCAGGGGAGGGTGCAAATGTGTTTAGATTTTTCTGTTTGTCAGCAAGAGCAGAATATTACTTTGTTTAGTAAACATCTGACAAGCAAAAAGCCAAACTGTGCATGTGATCAGCACAGCCTGACTTTCTCAATGGGCCACGCAGAGCAAGCTTCAGCCAGCAAAACCTCAGCTTGCTGGTGTGCTTTTTGGGTTTAGTATTGCTCATGGATAGTAAGGATGAAATTAAATAGGGGTAATGGCACAAGAACACCTGGCTCAACACATGTGTCAGCCCCGGCTGCTGCCATAGTGGGGGGGAGAATGTTTCTGTCTCTTCTGAAGGCTGGCAAGGAGATAAAAACAAAGTATTTGGTATCTGGAAGACATTTTCCACCAGACATTTTCCTTTAGATCTTGTGAAAATTCGTGGTCTAAATAACCATTCTGCAAACACTTCAGAAAGGAAAAAGTTTAGTTAGATGTTACACGTGCAAGTTGAACTCCTGGAGCTATGAAAAGCTCAGGCCTTGAAAGCAGGAATTGCCATAAGCAGCAAAAGGGATTATATTTAAGCTTTGCCACCTTGTCCCCATTCTCTCATCACCGGTATGATGGCCTTTATTTTGTATTTAGTCAGCAACAGCTAGAAATTACAAGGAAAACCAAGTTCCTCTAGCAAACCAACCCCAATGACTAGGAAAGGCTGGGCAAGCAAGAGACATTGTGAGTTTGAGGATGCACGGAAGATGAAGTGGGAGATGCGGGAGGAGTGAAGATAGACCAGTTGCATACTGCCACTGGGAAAAGAATGCTACCACTAAAACCCAGTCCCAGTGGAGCCCTGCAAAGGGCAGCATTTATTTCAGTTTACCTGATGTTTTCACTGCATTCAAAACATTTGAGAAATACTGTTTGTTTGGACAGAAACCTGGGGAGCTTGAGCTCTCTTTTGAATGTGTTGGGGAAAAATAAATCACTGTTTCTACAAAAATGCTTTCACTAGGGAGTTAGAAAAGAAAAATGCCAACATATACTGGAGGTAGAGAAGCTTTGTCCTATAGATAGAGAGGGAAAGGAAATATGTAAAACAAAAGCAATAACCTGGAGAGAGATGTTTTTGTCACTGGCTGAGTTGAGCTGTTCAAGTAGTTAGCAGCAGGACTTGGGAAAGAGCAGCTCAGCCTGACCATCCCCTCACTTGGTCACCTCACTTTGAATGACATTTGACAACAGTCACGCGTACTGCAGTGTGGCTCTCGGCTCTTCCCTAGCAGTCAAAGGGACGTGCAGATGGATGCTTAATGGATGAAGTGCATCCGAATTAAAATGCCTGCAGTCTCTTGGATAAAATGAAATGGTTTTGGTATTATTTACTTCTCTGCAGAGCATTAGTGATGGTTAGAGTCAAACTGAGTCACTGCTGTGTAAAGATGCAGTGGCTGTCAGCTCAGCCTGCTTGGGAGACTCAGAGAAGGAGAAGGATGATCCTTCAGTTCTGTATTTGTCCATTGGCCATTTAGTATCCCAAAACTGAAGTTCAGAGGCACAATTATCACTGAAATAAAATAATGCCTAAGAAAGTCCTTACTCTTCAGGTAATTCTGCAGGGGAAAGGAAACGAATTAGAGGCACAGGAACTGTAGAACTAGGAAAGAAAACTGAGGAGCCTAGGGCTCCTGATTGGGATTTATCTCCTCTGCATCCACTTCACTACATTTAAAGGACAGCAAGTGCTAGAGCAAAGAAAAGGTAACTCTAATTTCTGGTCTTTTTCCAGTATAGATAATATCACATGCTTCAAAGGCTCAGATATGCATCACCTTACCTGTAAGCTATGCAGAGGGCAGAGAGCAAAACAATTGCAAAGAAGATGATCCCTGTTATAATTGCCAGCATCAGCAGGTTTGCCTTTCTCTCCTGCCTCAGAGCATCTACAGTGCTGGGTTCGGTGATGTTCTTGTATTCAAAGAGCATTGCGAAGCCTCGGCCCCTGTCTGTGGTGGTGATCAGTTCCATGATAACTTCAACCATTTCCAGAGATGAACCAAAGACCATGGTCTTGTTTAAAGGTGAATTTGGTCCACAGAAGCGAGAGGAAAATGTAATGAGATCAGAAACATAGAGTACATCATGGGGACAGATATCCACTGCTGGCTGTGGGCTGGAGGAGATTTCCATGGGCAATACTGTTGTTGGAAGATTCCAGCTCTCTACTGTAACTTCACTTCTCTCTGCAGCTAGGTGGGCAAGCAAGACCTTCCCTTTCAAATCTTCCTTTGTTTCCAGACCACCGGTGTTTTGTGTCCTCATTGTGGCACTACCAGCCACAGGGAATGGCACTTCTGGTTGAGCCTTGGTAATTGCTTTGGGTTCCTTCACCTGCTTCGACTGATTTTCTTCAGATGCTTGTTTGGCTTCATCTTTTTTTGAGGCAGTTCCTGGGAGCTCAATCGGGTGACTGGTAAGGTCCTTTGGCTGATCTCCTGTGCTGCTCATGTTCTGAGCCACCTTCGACATCCAGGTCTGGAGAGAAGGTTTAGTCGTATGGAGAGTAAAGTCCAGGTTTTCCTCAGCTGAAGGCACATCCTTATTGCCTGTCTTAACAGGGGTTGAAAAGCCATCCCAGGGGGTCGGAGTTTCACCAGAGCTCTCAAAAATGTCAAAGTCAAAAATCTCCAAGATAAGGTGGGTTCTCATGGGAATGAAAAACTGCCAAACACAGTGTGTCCCTGGGTAGTAGTTGTTTGGAAAGCCTGGTGATAAAATCAGGCCTCTTTCCATTGATTCCACCACTGCACCACAGGAATAATACACCTGGGAAATAAAACAAACAAGCTTACACCTTGCCACAGACTGCATACAGGATTAAGTCAGCTCAACATAACGAAGGTCCTATTCTCTTTGTTCCCTCAGGGACTGGTGCAAAATAGCCTCAAGAAAGGGGAATTTGTTCAGCTCCTACAAGTCTGTTTTCGGCTTTCCCGTTTGGAGCATTTAGTCTAATATGTCTGATATGGAAAGCCACTCTTGGAGACCATGGAAATGTATACTGAATGGTCAAGCTCCACAGAAATACAGCCTGGATGAGTAATTAGACACAATTCTCACTTTCTAGCCCAGATCGCAGTAATATCCAATTCTGTGCTTGGGTACCGTATAAGCTTTTGACAGCACAAATGTGCTGTGTTAAACAGCTGATGGTGTGATAAAAATCTTAGGAAGCTAAAGAAAAAACTGTGTTACCACAGCATCTTGATCTCTGTGTTATTTTCTTGACAAAACCCATTTTTGTAAAAGTTAAAAAAAAAAAAAAAGCCCTTGCATTGATGATAATCCATGATTCATCCACCCAACTCATCTTTATGTTTCAAAGGCAGTCGTCTTTATTTACTTCATTACACAGTAAAATTTAGGTGGTTTTGATTGTGTAAGTTGCCTCTTCGAATGCAAAGCCTCTCAAAATAGTGGCAGCAGATACCAGCTCTCACTAGTAAACTGGCAATCAACATCCATTTTACATAACACAGTCCCACAAGGAATTTGCTATTCCTTCTTTCTCCATAAATAGCCTTCAGACTCCAAAGAGGAAGGAAGTCCATAAATGGCGCCACTAACTACCACAGAATCACAGAACTTTAGAGGTTGGAAGGGACCTCCAGGGATCATCAAGTCCAACCTCCCTGCCAAGGCAGGATCCCCTAGAGCAGCTTGCACAAGAGTGCATCCATGTGGGTCTTGAAAATCTCCAGAGGACACTCCACAACCTCTCTGGGCAGCCTTTTCCAGTGCTCTGTCACCCTTGCTGTGCTGCTAAAGGCATAGGGGGCTCCTTCCCTGCATCATATGTACAACTACCTTCTCCAAAGCCACTCTCTGAGCCTTTTTCCAAGATTATGCTATAAATTTGGAGAGCTCAGAGCCGTGTCTGTGCCTGGGGGCAATTTGTTTTTTAAAAGGGGAACAAAAACCCCAAAACTCAAAAGCACTTGTGTTACAAACCCTGTCTAGGAGCATGGGTTTACAAGCAGTAATTGGAAAAGAAAGGGAATGCTTTGGGTTTGGTGTTTTGGGGTTTTATTTTATTGGAAATGATTAGTTGTCTGGGTCTGTTATCTATTTAAACACAAAGAAAGCTTGGCGGTAGAACAAACAAAGCTTATGAGGTCCATATAAAGCCGCAGAGATCAAAATACTCCAGATTTTTAGTTTCTTTCTTAGTCCCTTCTCTTGGTTCCTATTGAAATGGAAATGGGGAAAAAAAAAAAAAAAAAAAAAAGCAATGCCAAATGCTTAAAAACCCTTAAATAAAAAAATAAAAAGCAAAACAAAACCACGCCTGTTCTTCTAGGCATGAAGACTTCTTCCAGCAGGTGCCGTTCATAGTCCCAGTAATTTCAGGGTGGATGGCAGGGCAGCAATAGAAAAGGGTCAAAACAGCAACATAGGTGGAAATTATATTCTGTATTCGACTTGAAATCCAATCCTTGACTTTTAAATGTCATTTAAATCAAAGCTTATGCTAATTATAGGCTTCTTATTTAAGGCACCTGGGCTGGACTATGGCTTGAAATCTCAAGGGGAGAGAAAGGCTCAATCGTGCGTCAAATACATATTGTTCTCTGTCTAATGCCTTAGGAGTCCCACATCATGTAAACCCAAAATAAACAAATAGAAAATTACTGATCTTTTCTGTAGGAGGTAGATTTGAGGAGTTAACATAAAAATTTTTACAAAAATTACTGTCTTCTGTGCGAGGTAAAATTTGGGAGTTTACTCTGAATTAGCTAATTCATGGTAAAACTTCAAGGAAAAAGAGCAGAATTTTATGTCAGGTTAAGAGATGACATATCCTAACATTTACATCTATTTGTTAATTCATATCTAAGTTACAGATATATTTGTTGTCATTTGTATTTTACTGAAAACTAGCTGGTTTGCAATGAATATGCTTGTCTTCCCTTAGAGAGGATTGCTACTGCTCTTGGAAGAAAGGAGGGTTTTTCTGTGACCTTTCTCATATTGCTTTCCTCTACACCAGACTATTGGTGTAGATTTACCTTTGTCCCATGCTGGTCTTTTCGGATCACTCTTAAATAAGATATTTGCACAGCAAGGCACAGCGAACAATGCCTGACTTTTTAATTAAAACATGCACTCAGTTTTGGAGCCAGAGTATGGACCAGAACTGTTTCAGGATGGTACTCCTGGATGTGAGAGGATTGCAGATTGGCCCAAAGCTCCGGGTCAAGAGGGATATGTAGCTGCTTGAGAGAGTCCAGCACAGAGCCACAAAAAGGATGAAGGGAATGGAACATCTCTTATACAAGAAGACCCTGAGGGAGCTGGGGCTCCTGAGCTTGGAGAAGAGGACACTTGAGAGGTGACCTCATTCATGGTTATAAAAATGTAAAGGGTGAGTGCCAAGAGCATGGAGCCAGGCTCTGCTTGGTGATGCCCAGTGACAGGACGAGGGGTAGTGGGTGGAAGTTGAGGCATAGGAAGTTTCACTGCAAGGGTGACAGAGCACTGGAACAACCCGCCCAGGGGGGCTGTGGAGTCTCCCTCTGGAGATATTCAAAATCCTCCTGGATGTGTTCCTGTGTGATCTGATATAGGTGATCCTGTTCTGCAGGGAGGTTGGACTGGATGAGCTTTGGAGGTCCCTTCCAGCCCCTGACATTCTGTGATTCCTTAAGTTAGCAGTGATTGAGGGTTGAGATTTTATTCTGGGGGATATGTGAACTGATCTAGTTGTCTTTTTTCAGACACTGAGAAGGCGCTTGCAGGCATTCACAGCCCCACCTCTACTACAAGAAAACTCTGTTAACACCCAAAGGCAGCAGCCATCAGCTCCATGGATCTTGTGGGATTAATCACCAGAGTGCTGAATGGATGAGTGCATGCCCCCGCATATCCCCCGCTCTCAGGATAGGCTCTCTTTCCTGCCTTCTTTTTCACTTGAATCTGTCATCATTTCAAGAGAAATATCTTTGAGAGCCTGTGAACACTCAAGAAGTCTCAGATTCAAATGCAAATGCCTCTTGTTCCCCTGTGAGACATGGAGCTCCAGCTGGCTGCAGTATCTAGCTGAACCCCAACAAGTACCCCATGTCTATAACCCAGCAATGAGCACTTGCAGCCCAGAAGGCCAAAGGTATCCTGAGCTGCATCAAAAGCAGCATGGCCAACAGGTTGAGAGAGGTGACTCTGCCAATTTGCTCTGGTGAGACCTCACCTGGAGTACTGCATCCAGCTCTGGAGCCCTCACCACAGGAAGGATATGGACCTGGTGGAGTGGGTCCAGAGGAGGGCTACAAAAATGATGAGGGGCTGGAGCATCTCTGCTACAAGGACAGGCTGAGGGAGCTGGGGTTGTTCAGCCCGGAGAAGAAAAGGATCCATGGAGACCTTTCGGTACCTGAAAGGGGCTACAAGAGGGCTGCAGAGGGCTGTTTCCAAAGGTCTGCAGTGATCGGACAAGGGGCAATGGTTTGAAATTAAGAGGATATTTAGATTGGATGTTGGGAACAAGTTCTGCACCATGAGAGTGGTGGAACACTGGAAGAGGTTGCTTACAGAGGTAGTTGAGGCCCCATCCCTGGATATACTCAAAGTGAGGCTCAGCAGGGCTCTGGACAACCTGATGTAGTGGAGGATGTCCCTGCTGACTGCAGGGGAGTTGGACTGGATGACCTTTGGAAGTCACTTCCAACCCAACCCATTCCATGATCCCCAAACCTGGGCCAGGGGGGATTTGTGCAATGTGTGCTTCCTAGAAATATGGCTGAAAGGTCACGGCAGTGGGGAAATTGTTCATTTATTATGGCTTGGGAGATCAAAGAGATCCAAGAACTGCTCTGAAACCAGGAAAAGAAAAAACACAAGGAACAGGAAATGCAAGACAGACTTGGGAGGGGGGAATTCTGATTGATTTATAATCCACAAATGAATGACTGACAAAACTGGTTGGTTCATTTGAATCATCCATTATGAAGGCTGAGTTTTATCAATTAGACCCAGATGTTCCCTTCTGCAGCAAGTTGGAGACTCGTGACAGAGGCATGCATAAACTTTGTTACATTTCTAATATTTTCAAATGAGAGGTTGTTGTTTTTTTTTAAAAAAACACACTTGGTGTGTGCCCACACCAAATAGGTCAGTTATGAGCAGGGAGAACCAGACTAGCAGTCCTATGCATCTGCTTTTCAGTACTCCCCACACTGGCTAAGAGTCCTAGATGTTTAAAACAGCTGTATTGAACTGAACCTCTAGCCTGCTGTGGTCAGACATGCCTGACCTATCCTGTGAATTAGGAACACTGCAGAGAAGAAGTAACCCAAATCTCAGCTATTGCTTCTTGGCCAGAAGACACAATAGTTGGGTATGTCAGAACATGCCAAGGTACTGCATTCTCCTTTTTTCACACTATACAGCCCACTTAGAAGCTTATGTCTGGGCCCATTACTAAAACATGCTCCATTGTCAAGTACTTGTCTCCTCCTGTGCTGACATTTGGACTCTCTAGAAATGAGTACTTAATAATAGCTTACTATCTGCTTCGAGTTACTTAATTAAGATACACATATGCAAGGAGTTATAAGGTCTCTGTACCAGGAAACACAGGGCTAAGGAGTACAAAGAGTACCTTGTAGTTGCTTCTGGCAGTGGTGTCCTGATGGTGAGCTGAGTGCTCTGATGCCCTCTGAAGTGCAAGTTTGCAGCAAATCCATGTGTGATGCAGTTGCAGAGAGCCTGGGAGTGTTTCTTAAACATTAAGTTGTGCTGGATTGGTACAGATGTGGCCACAACTGACTGCAAGTTATTGTTTAGAAATCTCACCACAGACACCAACATCTTCTTCCCAAGGAGCACCATCTCTCAAGGAAAGAGCAAGCCTTTGATACCTAGAGGTACTAGGTACCTCTATGTATACCTCTACAGAGCACAAAATCACTACATGGTTTCTTCAAGCTCTACACTGTACACCAAAGAACTCTTGAGAAGCAGGCAGCATTTATAAAAAGTCCCATGCAAGAAAGAGAGGAAATAATTTTTTTTTTTTTTTTGGCCAGATGTGAATTTATTATAAGGCCCAACCAAGTGCATGCACAGGAAAGAAGAGTTATCATCTGAGTAACATAACCCTCAGCTCTGCTTTCCACTCACACAACACCTTCATATGCAGCCCTAGAACCTCTACATTGTTCCAGTAGGAACATTGTTAGGCAATTAACATGTTCTAAGGGAATCCCACTTGCTATGAGAATAATTTAATTAGCACCTTTTTTTTTTTTTTAAAAATCATAACTACTGCCAAATAAGGCAGCAGACTAGAGCTAGGTCGGAGGCACACACAGAAGCAAGCTCTTAATTTTGTGGCACCTTATATCAAAGCCAGGAGACCCTCCCAGCTGAAAACCTGCAGGGGGCTTGCAAAAAGGCATGAATGGCAAACTGCAGCAGCTTCTAGCTGGTCCACGAGCTCTCTTTAGAGATGGGTACCAGCCTCTGCCTGAACCACTAGAAGCAGATAATGCTCAGTTTCTCAAGCTCCTCCGTCCTGCCTCCAAGACAAAAATGCATCTGGCTTGAGGTGCTGCTGGTAGCCCAGGGGGATTGTAGGGAGCATGTTGTGATATGTGGCTGGTAAATGAAGGTGACTTGGCCCTGTGGTTTAGCTTGTAAAGACATAAGCTCTGCTGAAGAGAAGTGGAAACAAAGCAATGCAAGGTCCTAGCTAGGGAAAGCCTCAGCTCATTTGTGCTCATAGTTTTTGCTGAGGCTCACAAAGGTGTAGTGGTGATAAATTATCTTCATTCATGTAATGCTGGTTATAAGGAGCTGCTGTTTACACTATCCTGGAGAATGCTGTTTTGCTTGCATTCCAAAGACTGTTTATTTTTAGAGTGTAGTTATTTCAAAGAAAAGGCAGGGAGACACCCTGCCTTGATGTTTATCATTCCTCTGCGAACACAATCTCAGATTGTCTGGCACAGGACCTGTCCTCTGTAGCTTATTTTCTTTTATAACATACTCACCCAAGAAGCAGCAAGTTCTCTTGGGGCACACCAAGTCAGACTGAAAACTTCAGCAAAACAAACTGGAGACACACAGCTGAGCCACGACAGTTTTTGAGACATTGTCAGGGGCCAAGCCACACATTTTATAGGGCTTCTCAGTTGCAGGCTTGCAAGGAAATAATATGCAAAGATCATAACCCACTTTGCCCTCATTAATGCTTTATGCTCATCTCCCTGTCTGTGCATTTCTCACAGATATTTCCAGTTTCAGGCAGACTTAAAGATGTCACTTCCACTTGCTTTTAGAAATGACAGCAAAGGAATAATCCACTATATTTCAGACTGTCTGAACATGTAAGAGGTGCTGCATTTATCAGTCTTTTCAGGAACAGACATGTATTATCTCCTTATCCATGTTAAAGGGCTTTGCTTGAAGACTGTACTAGAAAGACTTAATACTAGTGACTGAAGGTGAGGGTAGGAGCTATTTATTCACATCTTAGGCCCTTAAAAAAAATCACTCTGAAGTCAAAATACTTGGTTATGATCCTGTACTTTTGACCAAAAAGATTCTTTCCTGTTTTGTCTCTTCCTGTAAAATAGCCACACTACATAAATAATTATGTATAGATTTACACAGATATTATTTTTGGTGTAGGAAAGAGAGACCTCCTTCCCAGATGGAATTTTTGCTTCACTTAAAAATCAAAATCCACTGCAGATGCCTGGTCCTAGAACAGAACTGCAGGCAACAAATGGCCTTATCTTGTCAGCTTGCAGCTGATTCAACAGCAGCCACAGAGGTATGCAGATGGTTTCTGGACAGAGATGAATGCAGTCTTAAAATCCAAGACTGTTCAGTCTAGATGACTAAATTTAGCCATCTGAGCTCACTGTAGGATCAGTGGGGTGAAAATCCAGCAAGCTTTATTTAGGATCCCTCATCCCTCCAAAATTAAAAACATCTTACGTGCACACATGCACGCACATGTGTGTTGCTTTCAAAGAGCTGGCAACACTTTGACACTACCTCACGAGCTCCATCACATTTTATTCTGCCCCAGGGACCTCTTTAAAACTCTGGCTTCACCAACATCTTTGCAATTGCTCAAAACATGCAGGGTGAGGTATGGCATCTTGGTTACTTCCCTCTTCTCCCCTCCAAATATGGGAGGTTCATTCTGAGCTAAAGATCACTCAGACTCTCAAAGACATTTGAGCAGATCCAACCTCCTGTGATGGCATCTGAAGTTGCCCAAACTTTCAGCCAGAGCAGAAAGAAAATGTTAAACTTAGGGTTTAAAAAAACAAACAAACAAACAAACAAAAAACCAAGAAGGAATAAGAGAAAGTGGTCATTCTACAATCCTAGTTCAGGGGGAAACCCAAAATACAGACAAGTCTTTACTTGCCAATGTGGCTGGAACTAGCTGAAAAGCTACCAGAAATACAACTCTTGTGGTTCCCAGCAAAAGCCTTAAGTTTTCCTCTCACTATATTTCTGAGTTAGGAAAGACTGAGATCTTTGGATGCTTGTCAAATGCAGGATCTGTGGAAAAACTATACCAAGACTCAGTCTAACTAAATGGCTACATTTACTTCACTAGCTGGCTGATGTAGAGATCAAAGCTCATAAGAGTTCTTCCTAGTGGAGGACAAAGTTAATTGGAAACTGTATAAAATAAGCATTCTTCTTAATTTTGCATTTTCAGCCCATCCTTGCAAGGTTTATCTTCTTTCATTAGCATTAACTAAACATAGCAGCAACAAATCTAACCTGCTTCTACCTGGCAGTACAAGAATTCCTGGAAGTGCTTTGGAATCACAATCCTTCCCTCTCCCAAAATGCTATTGCTATCTAAAGCATGAGGCAACAGCAAAAAGAGACTCGTCTTGTATTAGAGCAATTCCTCAAGTGTGGGGTCATGTACTGCTAGCACAGAACAACTGCTGATTATGAAGCAATTGCAACATAAACCGTGGGCTCGAGCTGACCATGGAGCAATTGCTACATAAACCGTAGGCCCTAGCCATGCAGAACGGCCGACTCCTCCAAAGATAAGAAATGAATTCAAGGTTGTCTAACAAAGAGTTGTGAAGCAGATGGGCTCGGCTAATGAGGAGGCTAAATAAATAAATAAATAACTGTAGAAGGTATCAGCCTAAACTAACGTAAGAAAGGTTGGGCTATTAGAAACTTGTTACTAACAACCCTTATTAGCATAACCAATTAGTAAGTGACACATTGTCTAGAATAGCCCTTGGAGACTATATAATGTGACCCTTTTGTATTAATAAACGGAATTTGTTTGCATCAAACAGTCTCCCCGTCCCTCCATTGCGACACTCAAGTACCTCTGGATGCTTTCAGGTAGCAGATCTGGCACAAGTAGTAAGGACATGGGATCGACAGTGTATAACAAAAATTGCCAACACTTTGCTTAGTTGTTAGAAGACATTTTCCCCTGTCTCCTTTTTCCAGTCCTTAACTGTCTTTAGTTTTCATATTGATCTCCAAAAGATTTCTCACCAATTATGAAATTATACCGCTCATTAGGGGATGTCCCTTGCTTTCCCAATAACCCTGCTCCAACACAAACTGATATACCTGCCCACACTAACCTCGTGGTCTTTCCTTGTTTGCTGAGAAAGTCACATAAATGCGCGCTGAACAGAGTTCTGTTATGGGACCCTGAAACTGGGCTGAGCATACATTTGCTTTTAATACATTTATGCTATCAGAGCTGTTGCACTCACGTCTTTTAAACAAGGGTCTGATATTTCCTGAAGTGAGTGCTACCTGCTGAATTTAAGTGAAGCCAAAACTACCTTTTTTTTTAACCAGATGCTCTTTTATTTCTGTGGTGGGCAGCAGCAGTGCCACCACATGAAAGTGATTATGGATGTGATATTTCCACTCTGCAAATCCTGTTTTCAAGAGAGAACACAACTTGTCTCATATTCCTTTTTGGCACAAATCAGATGGTTTCACAGGCTCGCAAAATTTCACATGTATCTCAAAATTGCCTGGGTTTATGGCTTTTAATGGTTTTTAGGACATTTGAAGAGAACTGATACATAGGTCGGAAGGGAAGGGGACCGTGACAGCCTGTCACTGCAGAAGTCAAAGAGAGTTAGAAGAGTAGAGGGGGGAAGCAGGAATGCAGTGTAGCAATTAGAGCAAAGAATGAAAAGTCTGAGTGAGACTTCAGGATTTGGAGACCCCGAAATGCCTCAGACTGCAGGGATGTTGCTTCCCCTTATTCTTCACTTTTGTGACTTTGCTGCAGCTGAGCCCTGACCTCAAGCATCACAAGAAGTTTGCTTGGAGGGCACTGCTTTATCTCACCAGAGAACAGACACCCTTCTCCTCACTTCTTAGGGGGAAAAAAATAACCAGGGAGGATGATAACGTTTGCATACCCTTGGGCAAAGGCAAGCAGGGTCTGTCAGGGTGGAAAGAGGCTGGTAGGGCCAAGGACATCCTCACCTGCTCTAGGGCCAGCTCCTAACTTCATCTGGAGATGCAGTGTTTTCTATTGCAGCTTGCCAAGCCGTTAGGCATTGCCACAACAAAACTCTGTGAACCAAAGCAGCTGCAGAAAAAGTGGCAGGAGAAGGTCAACGATCTCATTAGAGCCAGGAGACTGGGGCCCCCCAGCCACAGCGAGGTCCCAGCTTCACAGCTGCAGTGTATTTTGATACCTGGCCTCAAGCAGATTGCATAACTGCACCATGAGGTCACCATCCCTCCTTCTTGATCCTCTCTCTGAGAACAGGAGGTGGGGAAAAAGAAAATCACAAAACCCCAAACACAGGCACTCCGACAACACCCTTCCGTTTCCGTGGAGAACAAGAGGACTGCTCGTTGAGCTCCAGAGATGTGATGCCTTTTTCTCCTCACAGAAAAATGCTTGTTCCCAGAGACACAATCAGGAGCTGCTCTCCAACCCCGTGGAGCAGCACAGCTTTCCATAATGGGACCAGCAGGATGTGCGTCCTGGGCACGCATCTAAACTTGACATTTTGTGCAATCAGAAGAAAGGCAGCCTGAGGCTCTGCTCCTTTGGGGAGATTGAGGTGAGAAGTGAAGCCAGTTTAGCCTTATTAGGTCACAGATGCCAATCTGTACTGTAGTCGTGAGCAATGGTCTGTACCTGCAGATATTTTGAGTGACTGATAGTAGGTTCCTATGTAAGGCCATGAATGAAGACCACCCATCTCTGGGGGTGAGCCTTTAGTGGCTAATCTGGCCTGCCTCCTTCTACCTACAAAAGCCAGAGTTGTTACCTGCAGAGAGAAATTCAGAGTAGGAATAAGAGATGATCTTAACAGCCCTCTAAAAGAACATCTCCCCGTTCCAGCCAAGGTGAGACTTTAGGAGGCTTTCTGGCTAGCTCAGCTACTTTAACATTCCTAGGTGAAATCTAAGGATATTGAAAAGATGATAAAAGATGCTTGCTCCTTGTGTCCGTATCAGAAATAAGCAGAAGACTTAGTGCTCCCCTTCCAGTTCTGTAATTGAAGACTGAGTTTGAGTCACCTAAAAGACATCCTGCAAGCTACAGCTCTTACTCTGATTTAGATTTTAAAGGCAGGTAATCACTGGGCTTGGTAGCAGCCTGGCAGTTTATGGGTACACTTGCTACCTGACAGTTTCCCAGGTTGAAGTTACCACCACAGGAGTAACCCTGGCATTCACTGATTACTTAGTCATTGTTGTAGGCCAAGGAGCAGACATGGTCATGAAGGGGATAAAATATTGGTAGGAGTGTGAAATACAGATAGAAGTGCTCTGGAAGAGACCTAGGGCAAGGCAGGGGACATTTTGTAACAGCATAATAGGGGTTGGAACTACATTATCTTTAAGGTCCCTCTCGAGCCGAATCATTCTCTCATTCCACAGCATCATTTTTTTCTTTAATTTTATCGATAGACTTAGATCCAGGAGCTTGTGCTAGAAGCTAAATGCCAGTTCTTATTCTGAACTTTTCATCCTTCATTACAGCCCCACTTTTCAATATTGATTTCATTCTTCTCATCTCAGTCTGAAGGAGACAAAAGCCAGATTGTTTTTCTATGAAATTATTTGAAAAATCTATTTAAAATACGCAAGTCCAGTGCTTGGAAAGACCAATTTGACTAGGCAGTATTCCATTGAGAGCTATAACTACTCACAAACCCAGAACTATTTTAAGCAAAATCCTGTCATTAGTATCTCATAAATTCATTCTTCTATGTTCATGCAACAAATGCAAATGAGGCAAATCATTATGAGAGAGGTCTGAACATCAGGTTTCCCCTTTCATCCCAACATTGGCCTTCATGGCTAAGGAAGAGCACAACGTATTTGAGATAATGCCCACCAGAGAGTGCTGGAATTCACATCAACAACCAACTTTTTCTTGTAGACTTTTCTGAATAATCCTTGTAAGGAAAAAAAAAAAAAAAAAAGCCAACTCTTGTGGCTGGACACTCAATGGACAAGTGAGAATTCCCCAACAAAGATGCAAGATGCCATATCACATAAAATCCTACATCTATACAACGCTGCTATCCCTGTTCTAGTTGTGGGTGGGTTGTTTTTTTTCCGGAAATACCCTCATTCAAACATAGAAAAAAATGTAAAGCTTTAGAAAGAGAAACAAAGACATCATTTAGAGTGTCTCCTCAGGCAAATAATTGTGAATATGATGGGACCATGGTAAAGAAAAGTAAGGCAGTGTAATGAAGAGTTCAAGATGCCATGGCCATTTGGTTCAGGGTTTTATTAGGTCAGCACGAGTCTTTTTTTCTACTAGACCAAGTTCTCATTAACAAAATGCACACAACACACCACAGAAAAATTCAACAGTAAGTGATAGGATTAGTGGGAACTCACAGGGGCGATGAGGGAGTTTCCAGAGATCAACCTGGTTTTCGTTTCCTATAAACTGTACAGGCCAAAGCAGCTCAAATTAAAGAGCAGAAAACATGGTGTGGTTGTTTGAACTGTTTGGTAGCCAGATGAAATATATAATAAAACAAAAACTACAGCACTGCAGTAAAAGTTGTAGAGTTGAGTCTAAAAGTCCATTGAGCAAGTTATGTAGGTTCATAGGAATCTGTCAAACTGGTGTTCCCAAATTAATGTTATATATACAACCTCCCAAATACATGGGGGAGGTTTAAATAATTAAATCCATATGCAGCTCAGGTGGTCAGAAATGCTTTGTGTTTTGTTTTGAAAGTACCAGAAGCAGCAGAAAGAGGAATGGCAACTTCCCAGGAAATAAATCTGGATCTTTAAAAGCAAACAAAACGCACACATGTATGTGTAACATGGCCTTGCAAAAATCACAGAATTATAGAACTGCAGAATGTCAGTGGCTGGAAGGGACCTCCAAAGCCCATCTAGTCCAATCCTCCTGCCAGAGCAGGATCACGCAGGAACATATCCAGGTGGGTTTTGAATATCTCCAGAGAGGGAGAGTCCACAACCTCCCTGCATAGCCTGTTCCAGTGTTCTGACACCTTCACAGTGAAAAAAATCCTCCTCATGTTTACATGAAACCTCCTATGCCTCAGCTTGCACCCATTGCCCCTTGTCCTGTCATTGGGCAGCACCGAGCAGAATCTGGTTCCATCCTCCTGGCACTCGCCCTGCACATATTTATAAACATTGATGAGGTTACCTCTCAGTCTCCTCCAAGCAGTAGAGCTCCAGCTCCCTCAGTCTCTCCTCGTAAGAGAGAGGTTCCACTCTCTTAAAAAATGAGTTGTTTGTGCTTGGATTTCCAGCTCCATGATCCTATTGTTTCACCCAGTCACTTCAGATGTTTGGAAGTCTATTGTACGAACACATGGAGAAGGAAATATTCCACATGTGAAAGGCAAAACCTGCAAATATTGCCACTAGCAGGCTGCAGACCTGATATCACAACTGTTTGAGGAACTGTTTGGGGTCACTGTTTCACCAAATGTCACTAGCAGGGGAGAGGGCTTCTGCAAAAAAACATGGATAGTGATCCTTAAAGGGCAGGTAAAGAAAAACTCTCTCCCTTATATAACATATTTTTAACTAGGCTTCCAAATGAGCCACAGCTACAGCTGAAGCTGGCCATTCAGAAGTCTGTTAGAGCGTGAACACACATCCTTAGTTTTGGAGGGTATACAAACAGCAGCACTTTTCCCCACCTCATTGTTCCAGGATTAGTCTCCTCTTGTGCACTCTGCAAAGGGAAATTTCCAAGATTCTGCCTTTGCCAGGATCTCAGAGGGCAGGATGCTTGTAAATTTTACTGTACTGCCTACACATAAGAAGAGACCATGAGGGCACAGCAGGGAGGGTGTGGGAGAAATCAGAAAAAAGTATCACAGATACTGCAGCCAGAAGAAAAACTAAGCACTGGGTTTGTTGTTACAGAATCCCAACCAGCAAGCAGTTTATTTTTCCAAGTAAATCTGCTTTGCAGACATCCTTTCTTCTTCTCCATTCAAGTTTCAACCAGGAAACCTGGAATACGTTACTGCTGATTTTAGAGGCAAATCAAAGTGTTCAGCCTGCTAAGCTTGCATTTAAAGTTAGTCTTGATGAGCAAGTCCTTGGCCTTTGTATTTAAATGGTGAAGTCTTGGATTCACCTGACCGGCTCTCCCATGCAGATCTAGAATACAGGCAGTTTAAGAAAGATGTTGAGGTGCTTGAATGTGTCCAGAGAATGGCAACGAGGCTGGGGTGGGGGGGGCTGGAGCACAGCCCTATGAGGAGAGGCCGAGGGAGCTGGGGGTGTTCATCCTGAAGAAGTGGAGGCTCAGGGGAGACCTCATTGCTTTCTACAACTACCTGGATGGAGGTTGTAGCCAGGTAGTGTTGGTCTATTCTCCCAGGCATCCAGTGACAGAACAAGAGGACACAGTTTCAAGCTGTACCAGGGCAGGTTTAGGCTCTTCACAATTCTTCAGAGAAAGAGTGATTGGCACTGGAATGGGCTGCCCAGGGAGGTGGTGGAGTCAACATTCCTGGAGGAGTTTAAAAGGAGGCTGGACGAGGCACTTAGTGTCAAGGTTTAGTTAACTGGAAGGGTTAGGTGATAGGTTGGACATGATAATCTCAAAGGTCTTTTCCAACGTGGTTAATTCTGTGATTCTGTGAGACTTGCAACCTGGGCTTCAAGCCTCAATTCTAATAGCAAGGACAGAAAATACAGAAAAGCCAGGGAAAAAAAATCTCCCCAATAAAACCTTAAACAGTCATTCAGAACAGTGGAATATCTACTAACCAAGACTGGGAGAGGGCTGGATTTAGGTAGAACAAGTGGATCAGATCTTCCGTTGCTAATCCCAAATTAAGTATGGTACAGAGCAGGCACACCCTCCATGGAAGGGCTGAGCAACCAAATTCTGAGATTGAAATCAGGCTGAACTTTCAGAGATCATTTCATCCCAGATCTCCTGCATTCAGGAAGTTGTCCTTATTGGCATCTTTGACACCTGACCCTTGATGCAGCCCTGCTACCCTTTAATAGAATAATGAAACACAAACACTACAGAAACAGAGCAGTGAGGTTCCAAAAGTCCCTTCTTCAGAGTTACTGTAGCTCTGAATAGAGGCTTCTACCAGCCTATTTTTTTTCAGCTGGTTTGATGTTGCAACCTGGCTGCTAATATAAAGAAGTGAGAAGAATAAAATACTGGATGAAAATGAGATAGTGCAGCAGGTTATGGCTTGCATGTGGCAAATTCACTTTTGTTTTGCCACTTTGAACACCACCCACCCCTGCTTTATATTGAAGCATAATGGGGCTGCCTGTACTCCCCCAGGACCAAGGATTTCACATAATTTAATAGTTTCTGTAATTAGGTATTTGTGAAACTCTGAAATCCTCTGATGAAAGGTGCTGTAAAACTATTACCAACTCTTCTACCATGAAAGGACTCCACCCAAACCCAAATACAGATGTTGTCCTCAATGTAGATCATCACTAATCCAAGCCAGGAGCACTTATGGCCTGATTTAAATCTTCCTGAAGTCCCAGATGACATCTATGGGCTCCAGCAGGGTCTCAATAGTTCTAGAAAGGAAATATAGGCAAATTAGCCTTTTTGCCTCTCAAAATTGGAACCTCCTTTTCATTGGCAGTGACATAAGTAAGGATATTCAAAATGAACCACAAGATCATTTGCTGATGAGAGCTTGTAAGAGAAATGAAAATGTTCTAATATTGAGAGAGCTAAGGCTGCTAGGAAGGTTTTTCCCTACTGTTGCACGTCCTAATCCAAGACCCTATAGTTTCCTGTCCCTACTCCACCCTCCTCTTGTAATGGATTTGCACAAGCAGAAGAAGATTCTTTTTCCCTTGAGTACTCCCCATACTCAGGCAAGTGTTTAAACACTGAGTTGAGTATTTATTATTCATAGACCTGAGATATCAATACATAGGCTGACCTTGTAATAAGAACATTGTGTAATGGGATGAGCTGCTCTACCAGACCTGATCTAGTTACACTCCTGCTGGGTAGCCACTCTGGTATCAAACATCCCACAAGTTCTTCTTTTGAAGAAGAAAGGGAGAGAGGAAGACTTGAACATTTTACCACCATTCCCAGTCTGTTACGCAAAGAAGCAGATGGGGAGAACAGTAATTATTTGGTGGTTACCACAGGAAAGTTTCTTTGCTGGGTCTTTTTAAACAAGTGCAACAGGATTGTTTGCTTCAGTCTACTTAGTAAAGAAACCAAAATTTCTTCAGCATTTTCATCCAAGAATGGTTGGCATCTCCAGAACACCTGCACTCTTACAGCTTCTTTCACATAAAGATTACTCAGCATTGTTCCCAAAATCTTCTGCCGCTGGCTTACTTCTCTTACCTTGGTTGCTGCTTCCATGGCTGGCCTTGGCAAATGAGAGAATTATGGTTCAGCTCTACAAAGAGAGAGACCCATGTGTTGTACAGGACTTGAGGCCAGCCTCGTCCATCTTCAGTGCTTCAGTAATTAGAATTATCAGGACTGAAACACTGTGGACATTATTGCTGCTTAGCGTGAAGCTAACAAGAGAGCGCCAGATTTACAACATTCTGGCCAGACGGAGAATTAAAAAAAGTTACAAATCATTGCCCAGTTCCAGGGATATGTACTCGAGGATCTTATTTAGTCAGACGCTCTACATGAACTTTAGCCTCTGGAAGAAATACGCCTGCATTTTTCTAATTGAAGTTCCAATCAGACCAGTGGTGGGATGCAAACTAACATGCGTGAAAAATAGAGGTTCAATGACCCAAATCAATTATGTTTTAAGGGCACCACTCTGGGCTCAGTAGGAAATATTTTAAACAGGATAAAGAACTAAATAGGATCATTCATTGAACTGACCTGGAAATGAGACAGAAATTTGGTAAATAAGAAGTTCAATGCGAGTCAGTTTCATGTACCAGTTGTAGGGGATAAAAAGACAAAACAAAACCAAAAGGACAAAAACAGAACACCCTCAAAACAAACCAACAAACAAAGCCAGCAAAATAACCAAGCTGTGATATTTCTTAGACCCCAAAAATATTTCAGATTTCTGAGTACTCAAGTTAACAGTGGAGCAGGGCAAAGCATTTCTCTCTTTCCCTGAGCACAGGCAGTGTAACATAGTTTACTCTCAGGCATTCAAACAAACAAACAACCAAACCAAACAAACTCACCCCCGCCCCCAGTTTATAGATATCCTGTGCATATTTATTAAAATAGGACAACCTACAGGTCTTCTATATTAATAAACAAAGCAAATCCAGCTTCTGCAAATCAGAACCATCTACTGCAGCATGGCTGGATTTTTAAAGCACAAGGTTGGGAGAAACAGCTCTTCTGCTTCAGAACAGATGAAAATTGATGCTCCCAAAACTGGCTGAACATCCAAACTGTCTGCACAGTAAATATCTGCCAAGGTACTTCGTAAACACAATAGGATGTAATTAATGAAGATACAGCAGTTATCTAACTATCAGTTAACTACGGCAGTTAACGAAGATATAGAGAAAATAAGAAAGTCCTATCATTTCTCTACTCCTGAGGTGCAGAGTACCTTCAAAAACAGTGAAGAGATTAATAAATGTTAAGCTCATTGCCAACAAAACTTTCAGGTTCTTTGAAGATGCCCTATTTGTCTTGACTGGCTTTGTTTCTTGAGGCAGAAAAGACTGCCTGGTGTGCATATACAGTGCTGTACAGTGACCTATAAAGCAAAGGCTACCTGGACCAACAAATTCCATTAAAGTGTTAGTAAAATAATCCCCACACCTGGCAGCAGCTGGGATTGGAATCAGGCATGCATTACATCTGGTGAAAGAGGGGCTGCTGCTAGCAGACGTTGAGCCTTTTGAGGGACATACTTTTCCAGTCCAGCAATTGTCTGGAAGGACTTGACAGAAGTTACGTATTTTCCCTCCCCTTTTCTCAAGCCAGAGGCTGACCACTAATAGACCTATTGTCTGTCAATTGAAAACATTTGAGAATTTCCATATCCTCCCCCCTCCCCAATCAGAAATGCATATTTTGCTGCTCCAGTTGCATAATTTACCGATTCAGCTGCATGCTTGATTGATCTGGCAGGAGACTAGTACAGTAGTTGAGATTCTGGATACATTGCCAATTGTGCAGCATGCTTTGTTGATCAGGGCCGTAGAATTTAATAGCTGAAATTTCATACACTTTACTAATCAGGCCACATTCTTTGCTAATTGAGGTGCATATTTTAGTAGTGATTTTTTTTTGTTGTTTTTAAATCCTGCACTGATCTTGGGAAGGATCCTGCTCCCTCTGAAAGCAGCAAGAATTTTGCCATAGCCCTCACCGGGAGCAGGACTAAGACTTTCACTAGCAGGTCTAGGATGGCTAGACTTCTCTAGAGAAGAGAAGATTTCCTAACAGCAACAAAAAAGACTTAATTTTTTTCTTTAAGCTGGCGTGTGAACAGAGAAATACTAGATGAAGGATGGCACTGTCATAAAGACCTCCTCCGTAGGGATTTGGTTAAACAGATAACATTTTGTGGACATATAGAGACATAATTTTGACTATGCTAGTCTTTTATCAGGCTTACATTCTTCCTTCAGGATAAACAAGCCACTTATCTGCACATCTTGTTTCATCTGATACACACAGGAGGAAACATCATACACCTTATCTTCATATTTTCTTTCATTTGATCTAACTCCTATTTTTATATTGCTGTAGTACTCAGTGAAGAATTCCAGAGAGAGCTCTACTTTGCCGCAAACCATGTTTCAAATATCCACATCACAACGTCCCAAAGTCTTCAACTTTGAGTGGCAGAGACCACCTTCCTGGATGAAAAGAACAATTTGGTTCCCTATACCTCATGCAGACTTCGCCATTACCAAGAGAGTTTCTGTTATGGTTTTGCATTGTTAACTCTAATCCAGAAGACAATTTCTCATAAATCTTTGACTATCATTTTTCAGCTGCTAAACTGAACTACACTACCCAACTTACAGTGGGATGTGTATTTTTTTTTACTAGCATAGCAACACAATCAGAATGTAGCCAAGAAAAAAAAAAAAAAAAAGATAAAAATAATGAAGCCTACACAGAATAGTGCAGTCCTTGATGAGCAAAGAGCAAGTGCAACTTACTCATAAAAAAAACACAAACAATAGCAGTGTGTTTGCATACACAATTTCACTGTCATGTTTAGGAAGACAAGCAATAGAAAAGTCCTAAATTTTGTTCTGTGAATTAAATTGTCCAGTATGTTAAGAGACAATATGTAAGCTAAAGCACAACTAACACAACAAGTCACATTGGGGAAAGTATGCAGGTCGCTTCTTCATTAAGGAGGTAGTTTCTTTTCTATAATGCTGTTGGTCAATGCTTAGTTCAGATACTGCCTGATGGGAAATCAAGAAGTCCTGATTTCAGGATTAAAAAACAGCATAAGTTGGTTAGAAACTTAGAAAGAAAATGAAAAAGCAAGCAAAAACTATGCAGCTTGTTAATGCATTCAGTATCCCACCATGACCACACACACACAGAGCTAATCCTTGGTCCATCTCATGACTGTCCAGGCAAAGTCAGAACAAAAGTAGCACAAGAAGGATGTAAATAACTCAGGGCAACAAGCAAGTTATGTAGTTTAATAAGAGAAGTATGCTGCTGGAT
Organism: Semnornis frantzii; assembly: GCA_013399775.1. Classification (NCBI taxonomy): domain Eukaryota; kingdom Metazoa; phylum Chordata; class Aves; order Piciformes; family Ramphastidae; genus Semnornis; species Semnornis frantzii. The sequence goes on from VWYK01075409.1 coordinate 47,513, forward strand.
GAGGGTAAGCTTGCAGGTTCTGCAATGCAATTCTGAGTTAAAAGAGAAACAATAGGCAAAACTCCACAACTGTACAATTCAATATATTTAAGTGTGCACCTTTGTGAAGTTAATTCTTAGTCCTTCAATGCCAGAAATATAGCATTATTAAGTTCTCACTGTAGCTATCAAATACCAGAGCAAGATAAAACATCTTAATTTCAACCACAAAGTCATTGCTGTGCTCCTGTGTGACAGAGAGTTGGTGTATTAGGCAGAACTATTTTTTCCTGCTGTTTTCCACCAGGAAAAGCACCTCATCTTTTCATGTATATATGTATATATATACACACACACCCCGAGATACATAAATGTATGGAATATTATTTTCATGCAGTGTAGTGGCTTATGATTTATAGACCTGAGAACTTCAGGAACATCAGATTTTGCTCCTGCCAGTGTCAGAAATAAAAGTCCCACTCACCTGAGAGGGACTAGGACCGCTTACCCAGCCCAGAGTACAGATCAACTGTTTGCTCTGTAACTGCTCCTAGTTGTGGGCTACTCTGTGCTTCCTTGTTGCCTTTCCATCACCGTTCTGGTTCCCCTGCTGCCCACTCAGTGGCTCCCAGCCTGTGCTCAGATCCCCGAGAGCTGCAGATGTCATTTTCGCTGTTTACTTGCTCGCCGTACTATAGACGAGGTGCACAAGAGCGTGGGGAGTTACACAGCAAAAGGTGATTGTTTCAGACTCCCCATGCCAGGCTACCCCTCGTTAGGGATACCTTGTTAGGGATGCAAATGCTCGGATTTCTGCTGAAAATGCTCCGCTATCGGTTTCCACGGGGCTCGCACCGGATTTTGGGTAGAAGCGGATGATCGAGACAGACTCCTGCAGCACCGTGTGTGCCAGTGCCTTCTGGGCTACAGGCGAGCCACCCACCAGCGCTAAAGAGGCGCACCCAAACCCCGCCGCCGGGTGGGCAGGGGCCGAGAGAAGCCCCTTGTCCCAGTCAAGGGGGCACCGCAGCCCGCCCTAGCCCCA
>VWYK01075411.1:5930-36026 GCA_013399775.1 Semnornis frantzii
AAAAAAAAAAAAAATAATCCACAAACAACTCAAAACCACAGCCCTATGCCACTGAATTAAGCTAAAGTGGCTAAAAAAATAAAATAAAATAAAATAAAATTTTGGTTTCATCCCTTAACTCTATTCAGGTGCAAAAAAGGCTTTCACTGACCTCCTGGTGTCATAATCCAAAGTCAATCCATTAGGCCATCCTAGATCAGTGTTAATCAGGATTTTACGTTCAGAGCCATCCAAGTTTGCTCGTTCAATTTTAGCAATGTGACCCCAATCTGTCCAGAAGAGGTATCTGAAGAGATAAAAGGCAAGTGTAGGGAGAAAAGACCATTTCATTTAGCCTAATTAAAGTTTAAGTTGTGAATTAAACTGCCAGATTCTTCATGTTCAAAAGGAAAAAAAAAGATCATGTGGTCTGTAGGTTACTTATCCCTGCTATCTGCACAACCTTCAAATAAACTGTCTGCCCAATGGCATCTGCCACTTGGAGTCAGCCCTGTGCTGGGACCTGCAGATTCACACAGCACATCTCTTCCTCCCATAACCTCCTCTTCCCATCTGCTTCTGCACAACCCTTTTCCCTGCCCTATCGAAACCCCAGCACCTACCCCTTCTTGGGAAAGACGGCAATGGCTCGGGGCTCATCCAGGCTGTTACTGATCAGCACTTTCCTGCAGCTTCCATCCAGCCTAGCTACTTCTATGGTATTTCGTCCTGTGTCTGTCCAGTAGAGGTTCCTGGCAACCCAGTCCACTGCCAAGCCATCTGTGGTCTTCAGACCCTGAGCAATAACAGTTTCCATGTTGCTGCCATTCAGATCAGATCGTCTGGATAGAAAAGAATGACAAGTGGGAGTGAGGAAAGTGATGCACATGATGTTGTGTACCAAAGACAAGGCATATGAAGCATATTGCCAACACAGTCTCCCCAGCTTACTGGCATGCTCCACGGCTCACTCTGACACAACCAGTACATGTAACTGGGTGAGCTGAGCACCAGTCAAGCAGATTACTGGCATTTACCTGATGACATCAAGAAACACATCTGTGTAATATATCTTGCCATCCACACTATCATAGTCCAGAGAAATTACATTGTTCAGCTCGGGGACAGGTATGTGCACATCTGTGTGGTCACTGGTGTCCAGTGAGATACGACGGATAGACGCACGGCTAGAGAAAAGCAGGTAGGTGTCTGGAGAAGAGTCACAAGTCTGCTCATCTCTCTTCAGCTGGATGCCAGTAGGGCAGGCACAGGAGAAGCCAGCGGGGTGAGGCAAGCAAAGGTGGGAGCAGCCACCATTACGAACTCCACATTTATTGAAGCCTTTAGAAATAGGGAAAGCACTGTTAAAGGACTGGTGAGGTCCCACAGACCAAAGTTTTATTTCAAAAACTACACATATGCACAACTCGCTAGCAGCTGAGTTCATCCCTAACATACTAGCCTTGCAAGGAATCCACAGCACAGATTGCTCCACTCCCCTCCAAGATTTGTGGTGAGTATGGTCATGGTTGGGCAAGAAGGAGAGGAAAGGATTTAAGAAGGGAGAGCACTAGGAGCAAAATTTCGACTTGCTTTCCTTGCTAATCATGGTTTTCCCATGGAAGGATGAACAACTAAATGCTGCTAGATTCACACAACTGCAGTTTAATTTTATTACTGCTGCAAAAGGCAATGCCAACAGAAAGATCCAACCCTGTGGGGAAGCAGCGTGACAATGCACCAGAGGCCAGGCTGACAAAGAAGCTTCTGTTTCAACTTAGCTGTACACAGTGGGAAGTAAACAAAAGCATCAGAGAAGGCTGCTGAGAGTGTCTGACATATTAGGGTCATATCCTTTTCCACAAAAAATTTAAAAAAAAAAAAAAAAAATTAAAAAATTACGCACACATTTACCAGGAGAGGTAAGTCCAGAAGATGGGTGCAGGAGTGGAAAGAAGACAACATGGATATGACATGCAGAATTTTTGATCAGCTTTAACTTATATTGTAAAGTTACACTGTCAAGAGTAATGTTCTGCTGTTAGTAGCCACAGGAGAAGCAGCACAGAGTTTTCTGTAGAAGCATGCCCTTTGGAAAATTCCACCAAAATGAAGGCATGGCACAAAGCAACTCCGCTGAAGAGCAAGGAAGCAAGATGGGGTCATATAGGATCCCAAACAGTAACAAAGGGCATCTGACTTTGGCATAGAATACTTATAGAGAACATGGTATTAAAAACAACTAAAGAAGTAGTGATTCTGTAGAGCAAAGTTGCAAATGGGAAGATGAAGGCTGAAATGGCTGGAAAAAAATTACTTGAAATAAGGTTTCAGCAAGTAACTTAGGATGAAATTGGTGCCTTCTGGAGTTAAAAAAGGGAAACTATCCAAGACCAGTTGACTTGGTGAAGCCTGACAGAGTGATGATTCATTCAATCCTCTTAAGAAAGTGGCTCTGCTGTGTATGAAAATGAGGTTGTCCTTGCAATTCAATGAAGAAAATGGCATGATGAGGCCCAAAAGACATGCAGTAGTGAATAGACACTGGATCTATGGTGCTGGCAAGCAGTGGGAAGCACAAAAAAAACAAGAGGGAAGAAGAAAAGAACAGCTGGTTTTTGAGAAGTTATTCTACCACTCATGCTTTACACCAAAGGACTCTTTTCAGTGACAGTTCTAAAGGGCTCTCCTAGCCACCACAGACATCCATTGATCTGGGAGCAGCTTACAAACTCACCCAGAGGCCGTGCCCTATCAACAGCTTGAATATCCATGAGGCCAGGAAGGTTCGCCCTCACCAAGATGACATTGGCGCCAGTGTTCTTGTCAGCCCTGTGAATGCTGCGAGTTTGCCAGTCAGTCCAATAGATGTAAGAGTCCAGCAAAGTGAGGCCATAGGGATGTTGCACTGGAGACAGCAGGGTGTGGCGGTTAGCACCATTGAGATCTGCAGCCTCAATCCGCTAAAGAAAGAAGCAAGCATCAGCCCTATACTCAAAACATTGACCCTCCTGACAGCAATTGCTGTATTGACTAGGAAACAGGGCCTAAGCAAGTGACATTCCTCAAGTCTACCCTCCCCATATCTCACACTCTCAGAAAAGCTTATGTTCCCCTTGCTCTTCTTAGAGCTTCAAAACAGCTCACTGACTACCAAAGATCCAATGACAAACAGTGCTGAAGAATAGAATCAGACCTCAGTGTGTGCATCAGCCCAGAGCAGCTGAGACCCAGCTTTGTCCACTGCCAGTCCATTAGGCCAGCCCAGGTTGTTGCTGATTAACACTACACGTCCAGAGCCATCCATCCCTGAGCGTTCCAGCTTAGCATTCTCACCCCAGTCTGTCCAGTACATATACCTGGGGAAAAGCCAGCAAGCATTATTGAAAAAGAGATGAGAAATTCTGTTCTAGCCCCTAGATAGCCTAGACAGTTGTTGACACTAACCCCATCTCATGGTATAAAGCTATTGCCCGAGGGCTGTCCAGGTTCTGCCAGACCAAGACTTTCCTCATGGAGCCATCAAGATTGCCCACTTCAATCCGGTTTGTCCCTGTATCTGTCCAATATATCTTCCTGCCAATAGCATCCACAGCCAGCCCATCTGTAGTCAATAGACCTGAGAAAACAGAAAGGTGTATGGGTCAGCACTTAGCTTCCCAGCTTATTGGGAGCCTCATCAGTCACCTGCTTTAGCCTTTGCTTGTCCTTCCACTGAAAATGTGAAGATTATTCTACCAGAGTATAAGAGAATTTACCTTTTCATGCTGCATGGAGGCAGGAGGCTCCCAGGCCAAAATCTCTCTTACCTGTAGTGATGATGTCCTCAAACTGTGAGCCATCAAGGGCAGCCCGGCTGATTTTCCGCAATGTGCTGTCTGACCAGTAAACCTTTCCTGGACAGGAAAAGAAAGAGAAAGTTCAAAAAAAGCTCAGGACTAAACCAAACCATACCAGAGACCAGAACTCTGCTCAAGTGGTAGAGCACTGGAGCAGGCTATCTTGAGAGGTGGAGTCTCTGTCTCTGAAGGCACTTGAACTCCACCTGGATGTGTTCCTGTGTGATCTAACCTAGGTGATCTTGCTCTAGTATTGGACTAGATGATCTTCAGGACACTTCCAATCCCTACTGTTCTGTGATATCCCAACAAGCAAATAGCAAAGTCCTTAAAAGACAGACTTCGGACTGTCATCTACACCATTTAAAACAGATCTGACTGCACAAGAATAACATCAGCACAAGACTATTAAGCTAGAGTGATAAAATAGTACAAATGATCTTGTTCCCCAAAAATATGTAGGAGCACTGGCACTCCTCTGACCTTTACACAGGGCCAGAGAACACATAACACATTATTAGCGAGTAGTATAGAGTCTCACACCTGGTTTCTCAAAATATCCCAGAGGACAGAAATCAGATCACCTATCTTAACATGCAACAGCAAGTTTATATCCAGCATAGCACTATATCGACAGCCAAAGTTTCTTGGATACTGCTGTAAAATGCTTCATCAGGAGGAAAGTAAATTCAAAATGTACAGGAACCTCGCTCAGTACAGCAGGCAGCTTTTTCCACATCGTTGGAGTTCTCCATTTTCCTCTAAAGGCGTTTCTTTCTTCATTGGAAAGGAACACTTGCAGGGCATACTAGAAGTAAAAACACTACCCTCACTGACAACCTACAGTAAGACTTGTGTCTGGATCTTCACTCGGACATTTAGATATGAAGTCACTTGTTGCCTTTCAGTTAGATACACTAAGTTCAGACCTTCATAAGGATCCACTCCAATTGCAATTGTGTTCTTCATGGTGACGTTGACTGAGACAACAACATCTGCGAAGTAGGGAATATCCAGAGAGACCATTCGTATGTCAGTCCTTCTAGCAAAGATCAGAAAGCTGGTCATTCCTGCAGAGAGGTGAATGTCACAGGTATCAGCAAGGAACAAGCTCAGTCAACTGTAGGCATCATTTATTGAGCATTCTTGAAACAACATCCACTTCAGTGGAAAAAGGAAAGTCTCAAACAGATCTCAGCTCTGGGAAGCCTGGGTACAAAAGCTTTACTGAGTGCTACATCCTTAAATCCAAGCTGAAAAGAAGGAGTCCACTCATAGAAGAGTTACTTTGTTTCCCATGTGTATTAGCAGAAAATTAGAAGTCAGGCTTTTTCCTGCTAAGGAGAAAAACTAGATGTACCATGGCCTGAAGCCATTACGGTCCCTTTCCAATCCTCAAAAAGAGGATCCATGGGAGGAGTGTGTAAACACCTATAAAGAACATAGCACATAGTTGCTAAAAAAATAATTTACCTCAAAATTAGAGTAAATGTATGGGAAAAAATGTGACCTCTGGTTTAACTGCCCAAGACAATTCCAAGAAAAAAAAATACTCTGCATCAATCCACTCCAGTTCACAGTAGTTTCCACTCAAATCAAAGGTCCAGACATTAAATGAGGTTCTCAAGGGATAAAGCAGACAAGCACATGAAAGTGAATTTTGTTTTCTAACACGGCAGGAGAAAAACATAGCCATGATACAAAACTACAATAAGGACCCTACAGAGAGGACTCACCAGGAGAGCACGTCTTGCCATCAGATTGCAGGTTGATTCCAGTAGGGCAGGTACAGCTGTAACCTTTTGGAAGAGGTGCCAAAAGGCATAGGTGACTGCAGCCTCCATTGTTAACTTCACAGGCTGTATGTACTATGTGAAAGAGGGTAGGAAGTTTATAAGCTGGTAGCACAGGCACAACAGAGGAGTGCAAGAGCTACAGAAGTGCATTACAGAAGTGCATTCTAGAATGCCTTAAATACCAAGCTGAGAGTCATTCTCGTCCTCACATATTCCACCCAGAGAAGAGGGAATATGAGAAGTGGTAACTCACCCTTGCAGGAGAGCCACACACCCGAGCTTCTGTAAGCTCGGTATGGCTTGGGGTGAGTTGTGTACCTGGTGGCCTGTGCCGGTGGAAAACATGAATATCCATTAGATTCTCCAGATTGTCCTGCAGCGTTTCCCGGGCCTGCCCAGTTCTTCTGTCTGCGCTCTGGATGCTTTTGGCCTGCCAGTCTGTCCAGTAGATTCTCTCACCATAAAGTGTAAGTCCAAAGGGGTGAGGGAGATTACTCCCAATCAGCACCTAGTCAGATTAACCCCAAACACCCACAAAAAAAATTACTAAATCATCACTAAGAGTCTTGAGGCTTCCCTTACCCCCTCTCAACATCATAATGTACAGTCACAGTAAAAGGACAGTGACATGGCAATATTAGCCCTCAAAAGGAGATTCCCTCACACACAGTTTACAACTTAATGGGAGCTCTCCTCTCCCAATGAAAGCAGCTCAGCATGTCTTGATCTGGAGATTTCACTTTCAACTGGAGAAGCAGGGGCCATCAGCACCCTGTGCTCTAGGACAGATCACCATTTACGTTAGAACAGGCAAGCCCTAGGGAAAGCCTTGTGGCCACAGATCCCACAATGGTTTCTACAAGGCCGTAGCCTGCTCCAGCTCTTATCTGTGGCAAAATAGCCCAAACGTGCTACTATTTTAGAACAACAAAAGAATCCTCTTCTTGTCCCATCTTCCCCCAATTTAACTGGGATTATGACCAGATTTAAGTTAATGATGTGAAACCAAATTCCTGCCACATAAACATAGCCAAACCTCAAGCTTCTGGACTTCCTCCTAAAGACGGCTTCCTTACCTTCCTGTTGCTCCCATCCAGACCGGCATATTCAATGGTCTTCATGCCTGCATCTGCCCAGTACAAGCGCTGTGACTCATAGTCAACGGCCAAACCATTAGGCCATGTCAGGTTGGAGGAAATGATCACCAGGCGGTTTGAGGCATCCATACCAGCACGCTCAATTTTTGGGCTGGCTCCCCAGTCAGTCCAGTACATAAACCTGAACCCAAGCCAAGAAAGAAGTGAGTATCTGCACTCCTTCACTGACACCAAGGCCAGGCAGGATCACTGAGAAAAAATTGTGCTTGGTACCTTCAGGCCCCAACAGAAAACAGCACTAGACTAACGCTGTATTCATGTCCAGCCTTGGGTTCTTGTAAGATCACTCAAATTCACACACTTTCCACTGTCCATGAGCTGACCTAATTTCAACAATGTGGCAGAAGTTCAAGATAATAGTTTAAGGTCTAAAACTTAACCCAATTATTTACCAGTCTCTACCATTGGCTGTTTCTACTCTTACTGCATCAGTCTTCCAGGAATCCACTCAAAGGACATATAGCACACACTTTCGAAGACCTTCAACACTTCTAAGTCTTCTTCCTATTCACCCTATTCCTAGCTCCATAATCTTAAAATTTATAAGCAAAATTTGTTGGTGAAACCATTTGTTTCTGTTACTCTGCTCAGGTTTGCTCTCCATAGCACAGCTGATCCCTCAATACTCTGACACAGTGCTTTGAAGCCAAGAGGTCACTAATATTACAGCTTGTTTGAGATCAGCAGTTATTTTCCTCAGGAAATACTTCTGACTGAACTCTGGTTCAGCAGAGAGCTTGAATACAAATTCAGCATAAATCCAAAATGAAGAAAAAGAAAAGATCTAGATGGCCTCATTCTCAATATTTTTTGTACCACATCTTCGGTTATTTTGTCCTCGGGATAAAAAATCACCAGCAAACTCCCACAAGCTCTACGGCACAATAAGCAATTATCCCTGCTTATCTTGTTTTATTAGCATTCAAAATCAGGTCTCTATTTCAGTCTTTGGCAGGATGTAGAACAGTGGCATGAGAGAGGACAACTGCATGAAACCAAAGAACCTGAACATCTTTAGACAAGTAAGAATTGCCATGAAACCCCAGAAAAGAAAGAAAGAAAAAAAAGAAGAATGAAGAGAACCTCTCACCCTCCAACAGGGTCCACCACAATATCTCTAGGTCTGTCTAAGTTCTCCCAGATTAGAACAGTTCTCATGGTCCCATCTGTGTTGGAGACCTCTATCCGATCTGTTCCTATAAAAGAAAAGGAGAGAATGAGAGAGAAACCAAAGACCTGTGAAATTGCAAGAGCTAAGGCAAAAAATATCCGCACAACAATACACTCTTCAACAGCTATCTCTGTTCATAGCTAGAAGATCAGTAAGAAATGTGGCTACAAAGTGTCACCTTCCATTAGATTTCTCAAGTCACCTCTGTGGCTGTCACCAGTGAGGGGACTCCTGTATTAACATAAACCATGGCTTTTCTAAGTCCCCAAGGTTGCATGCATGCACAAGCGAACACCTAAAAAAGAATCATCTTCCTTATGAACTATGACTCTCCAGTAGGAAACACCTCCCAAATACTACCTGCTGCACTCCAGGATACTGTTAGATACATAAACACACAATCACAAGCTCTGCAGCAAGCCAACAGTGGATGCTTGATTTCTACTACAAACCTTTCTACAGATTTAGTAGTGGCAATACTGCAAAGAGAATTAAACTATGGAATCCACCTCCACTCCCACTTGTTAGAAGCACACAAGATGGAACTCCAGTTTTTGCTAGACAGAAACAGAAAATTTGGAATGAGAGAGACCAAACTACCCCACTGTTTTCCAGTTTTCATGGCTATTAAGGAAGACAGAAGTCTAGGTAGAGCAGAGGATCCCAGTACCTGCATCAGTCCAGTACAGCTTGTTGGTGACCCAGTCAATTGCCAGTCCAGCTGGACTTTCCAAGCTAGTGTCCACAACAACCTAAATGAAAAAGAAACAAAACATTCTTAGTGAGATTAGGCCTTAGAGAGAAAGCACTTACCTGGTGCACTACTCATTCACAAACAGTGTTAACTTCCAAAGGCAGGAGCCTGAACAGCAATGCTATACAAGAGAGCATTAAGGACCTAGAAGTTTAAATCTTATATTCGAAGAAACATCTACTTTTTATGTCTGTTCAAACTACAACTCCAAACTATGAACTCTGTCACCTCATTTATGGCAGTATTAACCTAACGGTATGTGCGAAAAGCATTCCCAAGGAGCATGGCTCTTGTTCCAAATGTGGTTCAAGAGGATGTAACATTTCTTTCCTTCAGATTTCAGGGCTACAACAAAGGCATTTCCCACAGCTTACAAATAACCATCCTTTGTGTCTCAGTTCAAGGTTTGCCATACGAGTAGGAATGTACACCAAACTTGTCTATGGAAGCGTTCAGTGATCTCAGGGCTCTACCCAGCCAGAACTAGACAAGCTAATGAACAACGAATCCAGCACAAAATGCAGCTCCTTGCAAAGTCCCTATATCCCAGTGGTTTCAAATCTGATGCTCATGGAGCCTGCTGGCTAGATGGCCTCCACGTGCAGTTAATACTGTACCTCCTGACTTGATCCATCCCATTTTGCTCGGCTAATTGAGTCAGTGCTAACGTCTGTCCAGTAGACATAGTCATCCTTCGAGTCCCAGTCTAGAGCCACCGCGCTGCGAACATCAGCAAGGGGAATGACATCATCTGACAGGTCATCAGTGTCAAAGCTGATCCGACGGATGTCCATCCTTCGAGCAAAAAGCAGGAACTTGTCAAGACCTGATCAAAGGTCGAAAGGTCTTCTTTTAATTTCTCTAAGTTCAACAACACAGTGATAGACACAGACAATTCCCTGCTATATCCAACCTTAACTACTGGCAGGTCACAGCCCAGGATTTTACTAGCAACAAAGTATCACTGGGTGGTTTTGGGGTGGGCATGGGGGAACAGAGTAGTAGAAAGCTGTCATTTGGGGGTAATCTAGGCTGAGGGAACAAAAACAACCATATTTTCCAGATAATGGCGTGGATCTCCCTCCAAATCAAATAGTTGCCTGAGAATAGCTCTTGAGAGTCTAGGAAACAGCTAGCCTAATTCTCCCACATGGTTGAAAACCAAAACAACATGTGGCAATCAAGAGGACTGAATTTTTGTTCATCATTGACACAGCTCCTATGGGAGTTTTAGGGAAACAATCAGCTGTGACTGTAGCATGGCACCCATAACCATTCTGAAAAAGGGACCCAAGGGTGGAGCTTCTCTGTATCCTCACCCGTCAACTCTAAGGAGGTCAGTGGGAATGCAGAACCAGAGAATGCATCAAAAAGGTGAAACACCTTCTAGCAGGGCCCTCGATACTACTAACTCAGTCTATCTCCCTAGAACCAACTGCTCCTGCTTCCTCTCATTGCCAACCCCTTGCCACCCACTGAACACATGAGCATGCAGGCTATAGTCCCACCTCACTTACTCTGGGCACAGGCATGGCTGCTGGTCTTGCGGAAGCCTGTGGGGCAGGCACAGGTATAATCCTTGCTGCTGGGCAGGCAAAGGTGAGTACAGCCCCCATTGTTGGCCCCACAACGATTTCTCCCTGCTCAAGTATCCAAAGACAAAAACAACCACGCATAAAGCAAAGAGTAAGACAAAAAGAGAAAACACCAGTCAACGTGTCAAGAGCCACATGGTTAAGATAATTTGCCTACCCAGAAGTTAATTGAGAATAAAGGAAACAAACTGAAGCACAAACTCCATTTGTAGGGATCCATTTTAAAATACAGCCTTTAACTCAACCCATTCCTAGAGCAGATTATGCCAAATGATGAGGAATAAGGGAGAAGTCAGTCATCACTAGTGCCCATTTATGGTGTTTTCCCCCCTTCCAAGGGAGCCCTTGTATGAGCAAGGCACTTCTTACTGAAAAGCCTCCACTACCAGCTGCCAGCAGAGGGAGCCGTGGTAACACTTAACACCACGTTACGGGGCTGAGGGACCTCAGCTATCAGAGGAAGCAAGTTTTCCAACATAGACAGAGGTGGTCGAGGTGTTCATACACCGGGTTCAGGCCTGACATTACTCTGCTTTACAGGGTGCTAGGTAGCAGCAGGTCTTCTAGCGGCTCAAATGGGTATCTACCCTCTCTGCAGTTACCTGCTGGCTGACGTTGAGGATGCAGCGTGTGGATGTCCATAGGGAAGTGGAGTTTGTTGCGGATGATCTCCTGGTTCTTGCCTGTGAATTTGTTGGCACTGTTGATGCTCTTGGTGTGCCAGTCTGTCCAGTATAAACTGTCCTCAAACACAGTGATAGCAAATGGGTGTGGCAGGCCTGTAATAGACATCCAACACAGGGATATAATCAGGTCCAGCAAGACTTAGGCTAGCACGGAGAGAAGAGAAAGCTCTTTTCACTGCCCCTTTGGTCTTGCCACAGCCAATCTGCTCATCCACCTTACACTAATATAACAGACAACTCCTCTCTCTTGTGTAGCAAAGCCCATCCTTCAGTGGTGGTGGAATTCACCCCACAGGAGAAGACAAGCACAGAAGCAAAAGCCAGTGGCTCTAAACCAAAAGAGTGGCAATGTGTTACCCTGTCTACAGCAGCCAGCACTCCCCATGCACAGCTCTGTTACTCACCTTGGCTAATAACAGCCTTCCTGTTCTGCCCATCGAGATCAGCCCTCTCAATGACATGATGTTTGGCATCCACCCAGTACATTCGATGTCCTGCATAGTCAATGGTCAGCCCATTGGGCCAGAAGAGATGTGTGTCTGCAATGATGCGCCTATTGGAGCCATCCATGTTGGAATACTCAATGCGGGGAGTGTTGCCCCAGTCAGTCCAGTAGATTGTGCTGGAGAAGACCGGGAGAAACATGGCTGGAAAACTCACATCCCACATACTGAACCCAACATCATTCCCTATCAGGGAAAACCAGTGTGAGACTGGGTCACAGCAGTGGGACACATGACAGCAACACCCAGCGCTTCCAGGCTGGTGAAATGTGAAGGGCCCAGAACAGGATCAAGACTCTAGAGGACCCCAGCATCACCAGGTTCCCCAGTCTATCAGTACCAAATGAAGGTTTGAGGCCAGAGGCAGCCTTTGTGACCAAAGATGGGGTTTTTAAAGTCCACCTGGAAGCACTTGCATGGAGGGCTCACTGGGATCATGTTTTCACTCACCCCTCCATAGGATGTAGGGCAATTGCTCGAGGCTTCTCCAGGTTCTGCCACAAAAGCACCTTCCTGTGAGTGCCATTCAAGTTTGCTACTTCAATTCGAGATGTTCCAGAGTCTGTCCAGTATAATTTGTCATGGATCCAGTCAATAGCAAGCCCACCTGTCTCCAGGGGAGGATTAAGTACAGAATGAAATCAGGAACAGGGTCTGTTCTGCAAAAAGTTCTATCTCCCTCTCAGTCTCAGAAGAGGCTGAATTCAGTCCAGTCTTTCCCCCCACCAATCCAGATTAACTCCACGGTGATACTGATCTCATATCCATTCCATCCAACCAATCCCCTTGCTCAGGAAAATGTGCTCCATTTCGAATTCTGGGTACCCCAACTTCTCTCTACTCACCCACCCCTATTCTCACACCATGGTCAGTCCTCAGACTTTTGCATTGTTCTGTGGTGACGCACCTGGGCTCTCCAGCCCTGTGGAAACCACCTCTTCCACGTTACTGCCATTCAGATTGGCCCTCATGATGCGATCAAGAGTGACATCAGACCAAAACACCAGCTCTTTGCTGTGGTGGAAGTCAAGGGCAATGGCATTTTCCAAGTTGTTCAGGAGCAGTGTATACTCTGAGCGATGAGGCAACACTTGTCGGATATCAATTCGATTGGCAAAGAGCAGTACTGGTTCTGGTCCTGAGAATACATGAGAAGACAGCATTAGAGTACTTGGATAGGGTGCTACTGACCCACCAACTGCACCAAGTCTCGGAACACACTTTTGCCGAATTGGCAGCAAGAAATCAGCTCCCAGGTGCAAAAACACTTCAGAAAACTGTTTTCATATCTTCAATACAGAGACCTAACTCAAAGCTAAACAGTTTAAAACCTTCTGGTAAATATTTACTTGGCAAGAAGCAATCATGATAGGTCCCACTTAAGCCTGCCTCACCTCAACCTCTGAAACCATACCACTAGGCAGACACTTGGCAGCTGGACTATAGTTTCCTTTTCCTGTATCTGTCTCCTAGCCATACAAACACACATGCTCTACCACATCTTTTAACAACACACAAGACAGTTATAATCTGCCTCAGACAGTTATAAACTCAGGACATATATCCACTGCAGAGAGAAAACCAAAAAGAATCACCAGCAGGTACTTCCATGGCAAAGGGGGAAAAAAACAAACCAAATGCAAACCCAAATAACAAACCCGAACCAAATATCAACATCCTTTATGTATTCTTTAGGGGAATTCCTAAAGAAATCTTAATTCCTTAAATGCAATTTCTAATTATACACAGAATCATAGAACAGTAGAGACTGGAAAAGACCTTGAATGATCATTCAACCCCAACCTCCCTGCCAGAGCAGAATCACCTAGGGCAGATCATACAGGAACATATCCAGGACAGTTTTGAATATCGCCAGAGAAGGAGACTCCACGACTTCTCTGGGCAGCCCATCCCAGTGTTTTGTCACCCTCACAGTGAATAAGTTTATCCTCATGTTCACATGGAACCTCCTATGCTCCAGCTTGCACCCATTGCCTCTTGTCCTATCATTGGACATCACGGAGTCTGGCTCCATCCTCCTGACACTTGCCCTTTGCATCTTTGTATTTATAATATATAATTCCTCAGCTTCGACATTGGGAGGGCTGATAAATACAGTTAAACAAGTGTACACATGTCATTAAAAAACAACACATGTCCATACAGTAGCCACTAACAGCATTCAGGACTAGTGACCAGCAATCAAAGGTCAAACCATAAGAAGGTGTGATACTGACTGGAAAGTTTAAGATACTTCCTGGACAGGGACAGCGGGAGGAAGTTGTTTTTGATGCAAGGTCTGGGTCACCAGGAATGACTAAGGACCAGGAACAGAAGGCAAGGGCTGTCCCTCCTGGCAGGGAAAGGAAATAGTGAAGTATTTGTCCACAGTCAAAATTACACAAAACTTTCACAGGCATCAACCTGGGTATACCTACTACAGATCCAGGTATTTTTCTTCATATGCTGAATTTGTGAGCAACATAATGCTGCCAGCAAAGCATTAGAGACTAAATCATTAGAACTCATCAAACAGTCCCACCCCAGGGTAAAGCTGAACTCTTTTTTACCTAGAGCTTTGCAGCTACGCTTGTCAGGTCGCAGCTCATAGCCTTGCTCACACCAGCACTGGAAGCCTCCTTCACTGTTAGTACAGCCCTGGCTGCAGTAACCTTCCTCAGCACATTCATTCACATCTGCATGTCACAAAGGGAGAAAGTTACTGTTAAACAGATTATCCAGAAGTCAGGCAATCTCACTTGCTCTGATTTGCACTCTATCATAGCCATCAACTCGAAGCACATCAAGCAACAGGGAGTAGGCTACTGCTTCAAAAACCCACCTTGGCATGATCTGCCATCTTCCAGGAGCCTGTAACCTGTGTGGCAGGTGCACTGCACCATCCCTCGTACCATCTGGCACTTCTGAGCACAGCCACCATTGTTGACACTGCAGTTCTCCTCCCCTGTTCGTGGACCTGCAAAAGGAGCATGTGAAGATAACTGAGCTGAAACCACTAGGCAGCTGTCTGTGTCCTCAGCTGCTCAGCAAGAGGGTGGAGGATACAGGCTGTGCTAGAAGCCTCTGTTCTTCACAGTCAGAACTCTCCCCTCTAAAGGGAGAAGGAAGCTCAGAATAATACGCTTTTAGGATTCGCTATCTCTGCAGACAAACTTTGATACATGAGATGATCATCTTCCTATCACTGCTTGTCAGCAGTATGTAATTGGCAAAAATCACCAAGGCATTTTTCCTTGGTCTTCAGATCTCAGTATCACAGCCCAGGCCTTCTTTCTCACACACAGTCTTCAACCACACACTACACAGCCTCCATTTATGTTTACAACTGAACTCAGAGGTCTTACGGCAGTTTTGATGTGGGCTCTCATCACTGCCATCTCCACAATCATTTGCTCCATTGCACAGCTTTCTCTGGCCAATACAACGTCCATTCCCACACAGGAACTGGTCTGGAGCACACTGAGGGATCCCTGCAATAAAGGGAGGGGAAAGAAAGTACACTATAGCTTACTGATAGAACAGCAGTCATGGTGAAGAATAGAACACAAAACATTTTCTAAGACTTGTTCCAAAATTTACATGAGCACAAATCCATGACTTCCTCTTTCCTCAAATTCAGCTCATCTTGCATGCCCTTTCTGCTCTACAGATCTTTATCCCAACTTGGAGGGCTGCAAGCTCCCCTCCAGACTGAGTTCAGTGTTGCTTTATTGAGACCTTCAAGCTATTTAGTTTCTCTCAGAATGACTGGAAGGTCCTGTCGTCCTTTGGTTCCGGATTCCACAGCCCTACTCAGCTATGTGTCAGAGAGGAGTCAGTTCCTCACTTGAATCATCTGATATGTCACCCCAGCATGGCTACAGATCTTAAACCTGCAAAGGAATGTGCATCTTGTCTAGCCCTAACTGCACTATGACAGACTTGGAAAGAGATTTTACATGAGTCCTTGAAATCTGAGATCAGGCAAGAGGATTTCACACAAGAGGTACACACTTCAACTTCTGCTGTTGGCAGGGAGACTCTACAGAATTCCTGTAAGTAAAGTAATACTGTTTATAGGGACTTTGCCAATTGGATCCTTTCTTCAGCACTGTTTCATTGCCTTTTATTTTTTTCTACCTCTTAAAGCTGACTGGGTTAGTGCTTTCCAAATAATCAACCTCTGATAATCCTAGGAAGACAACAGGACAATACACCTATCAGCAAAGAAACAATTAGATTGGCAGGTTGCCTGGAAGCAGCATGGAGAAGGGCAGTTGTAAGACTACAACACGTGCAAATAAGAACTAAGAGACACTCGAGCTGGGAACATAAAACCAATGTGCAAATTCACTTCTCAGAGCACAGGAATGTTTTATATAGGTGAATCTGAAACTCGGACTGCATTTGTCATATTGAACATAAAAATCTTTACACCAGCTGATCTCCTAGTATTCTAGGAATCTTCTCTCTATGTCCAATAAAAACATAATTCTATTCTAAATGCAAGAGCTGACAGGATTTTAACTCTTGCCACAGACATGCAGCACACTATTCTACTCAGAGAGGCAGGCTCATATTCTTTTTGGAAGCCCTGTGTTAATTTTTTACCTGCTATCAGTGGGTCACTAGACCTAATGCAGAACTGCACAACTAACCTTACAGTAACAATAGCTGTATTCAGCCACCTTGGCTTTGGTTTGAGGTGGAGAGGTTGAATTTCAATACCTCTGGAAGTTTGATAAGGCTTCTGCATGGCAACTGCTCTTTCAGTACTTCTACATACTTTCGTTACCAGGATGAGGAAAGAGAGTCACCCGCTTGTCTTTAAGTACAATTGCATTTTCCAGGACTGCCACTATCTGCTGCACACTGGTGCTCATGACAGCTGACCAAATAGCCACAAAGTGTCCATCTCCAGGTTCTCTGAGATAAGCTGTCCTTGCAGAATACCCACTCTCCACTTCTCAACAGGCTCCAAAAAGGGTTACAGTTTCACAAATTCTTTTTGTCACCCATAAACTCACACTTTAAAATACAGTGATTTGGAAGGGTCAATACACACAGCTAGACTCAATGTTCTCAAAATTAATTCCTGCATTTAAGGAAAAGAGAAGACTCTTGACATTCCTTTAATCCCACCATAAAACTAGGGTCTACTGAAAACAGTCCTCTTCCATAACCACTGCTATATAAAAAAATGGCTATATGCAAAATAATTACTAGAAAGATACTCCTGAGCAAGTATCTAAGGAAGAAGCTGGCATACTCAACCTCCAAGACTTCATTCTTCACTTTCACTGAATAGCCTTTTTGATTCCACTGCCTGTTAGAATAGCTTGACAATTCTACAAGCCACCATGAAAGCTTTGCAGGACTATCTAGACATCATCTATCTGACACAGGTAGCATACCATGTTCTCCAGCCTGAACAGAGCCATCTCAGAGCTCTGTGGTAAATGATAGTGTAGGGACAGGAAAGATACAGGAATCTGTTATATGACCAGAAAACTCCATCATGTAAGTTAAATTGCAAAGACCTGTAAGAAGTCCTTCGGATTCCACTCTTTGACAGGGATGGAAACTCTAGGCTGAACTCAGTGAAGCAATCCAACAGCGGCTTCACTACCTGTTACCTCCAGAATGGAAACATTAGCTATAAGCAGCAAGGCTGCAGGCCAAACCTGTGTTCTCACAGTTCTCCTCATCACTGTTGTCAGAGCAGTCATCCTCCCCATCACAACGCCAGGACAGACGCACACAGCGCCCTGATTTACAGCGGAACTGGTCAGCTGTGCACATAGATGTAGCTGAGTGACAAAAAAAGGACATTAAATAAGCAAGAAGGATCAGAAAAAAAACCCAAACAAATTCAAAAGCTAACAGTCCCAAACACTCCTTTGCATTCACACAAACTGAATGCTTCTACCAGTTTCCATCACTCACTGCAGTTCCTCTCATCTGACTGGTCATCACAGTCGAAGTCTCCATCACACCTCCAGCCAGCATTAATGCACAAGCCACTGTTACACATGAACTCTCCAGAACGACAAGGCTGGTGAGATGCTGCAGATATGGTAAAAAACATAAAGAGCAAACTCAGGACACAGACAAATGTAACATCCCCAGCCCCAAAGAAGTGCCCTACTTTTACTGTGCCACCACTGTAGACCTTGGGCCTGAATGCACTCCTCCTGGAAACTGCTTTAATTTCTCTATGCAGAAGTGTGCTGACTACACAGTTCCCATCACCATTTTCATAAGTTTTTAAAAAATAATTAAATAATAGAAGAACCAGCTTACATGTAAATAATCACAGTCTATAGTGCAAAATCTCTCCAGCCAATGCAAAATCCATTTAGGTTTGCAATCTAGATACTTAGTGAAGTATACAAGAAAAGGCTAGGAGACTTGAGGCTGTTTAGCCTGGAGAAAAGAAGGCTGAGAAGGGATCTGATCAATGTTTATAAATACTTTAAGAGTATTCTGCCTCATCGTGAGGAGAGATTTGTTCCCTGTGAAGGAGAAGGATCACTGGAGGTTATGGAGTGTCCTTCTCTGAAGACTTTCAAGACTTATCGGGATGCCTTCCCCTGTGACCTGCTTTGGCAGGGCGCTTGGACTTGATGATCTCCAGATGTCACTACCAACCCCTGCCATTCTGTGATACCACCCTACACTAACTTACAGCAGTCAGATTCATCAGACCAGTCTCCACAGTCATCATCGCCATCACAATGGTAGATGTCCAAGATGCAGCGTCCATATGCACACTGGAACTCCTCTAAGCTGCAGGTGGCAGCTGGAACATCTGATGCTAAAAGGGAATGAAAAGGGTAAATGCCTGAGGTGACAGCACACATTCCAGTTCAGATGCAACTATTTCAGTCTGTTAACAAACTAGCAAGTATTCAATGGAAAGGTTTTGGGAGATTACAGGCCATTGCTGTGTATCTCTGTGTGACTTGCATTTCTGAGAGGAATTTGAATGTTGGGGCAGGTTAAGTGTATGTATAAAGACACCTGTGCAGACTATTACAGGATCACAGGATCCCAGGGGTTGGAAGGGACCCAAAGAGATCAAAGTCCAACCCCCCTGCCAGAGCAGGATCATAATCTAGCTCAGGTCACAGAGGAACACATCCACAACAGGCCTTGAAAGTTCCCAGAGAAGGAGACTCCACAACCTCACTGGGGAGCCTGTGCTCTGTGACCCTTACAGTACAGAAGTTTCCCCTTGTGTTGAGGTGGAACCTCATGTGCTGCAGCTTACATCCATTGCTCCTTGTACTACCACAGGGACCCAATGAGAAGGCCTGTGGCCCCCATCCCGATACCCAGTCTCAGATATTTACAAACATTTATTAAATCCACTCTAATGACTAAAAATAAAAAGAAATCTGCATAGGATATTAGTCTATAAACACTAACTTTTCAAGACCTATTAAGGTCTAGAGAAAGAAATGGTTATGAAGGAGGAAGGGTTGACATGAAAGCAACAAAAGGGATCTAAGAGTGTCACCAGGAGGCATGTCAGAATGCAAGGCTAAAGTATGGAAAGATTTCTTTCAAATTTTTATAAAAATGAGCACTTGAAGATCAAAGGAAGCAAGCATCCAGATGCCCAGGTCTGCATCTGACTTTTGAGGATTTTCCACCCTCCCTTTCCTCTCAAGCTGTTGCCAAAACAAACCCTGCCTTATCAGTAAGGAGCACTGCCAGGCAGATGACCCTGGGCAAAGCCCAACAATCTTCGAGGCAAGGATTGTCCACTGCTCTCTGTTCAACAATTCACTATGAGGGAAGAAATTATTTTGAGTCCTACTCAACAGAATCTGACACGTCTTCTGTTACTGTGTAGAGAACGAACAGCATGTGTCAGGCATATGAGTCTCACAGCTGAGGAGTTCTGAGAATAAACCAATAAAACAAAAGAGTAAAGAAAGACTGACAGTCTGGAAACCTGCCTCTGCAACCTGAAACAGTGTGCAGAGGCTGCAAGCATGCTTTTGTTCAGTGAGTATCCAATGGCAGGATGCTAAAAAATGAGTTAATATACAACTCACCAAAAGAGCCTGAAAGAAGTGTTTGGGCATCCTTCAGGTGAAAATGGGAACTCTCATGTATTATGGTTCGATTACATACATTCACAAGAGAAACACACACACAAACACACCCAAAAACCCCACAAAAAGAACAGTGTAGTCCTACTTTGTCCTAGATAAATGACAAGCAGGACTGGAGATAAGGAAAACATGACAATCACAAGGAGGAAGATAAGAGAATGGGAGGTAGCCAAAGTGAGCTTATAAGTGAGTTACTTTAAATGTCTTATAGACCCAACTGCCTATCAGGACTGGAGAAACACTGCAGCTCAGAGAAGCAGGGGCATCAGCTCTGGGTGCCCCTCCACTTGTAAGAGGCAAGACTGAAACATCTCCCATCCTTCAAGGCCTTCAGGGAAGTACCAAGCAAGGCAGTGAGAAAGGGAGAGAGGGAAAGGAGGAGGAGAGAAGTCTGTCTTCCTCTTAGAGCCCTTTCCTAGATGAGAAATGTTTGCAGCCTCTGGCTCGCTGCCAACTCTCATTATCTGGAGAGATAAAAGACCATTCCCCCATGCATCCACTCCCCCTGCCCTTCAAGAGCTGGCAGCCCTGATCCCACTCCCAGAGCCTTTTGAAGTTTCCTGCTATCTAGAACAAATTCTGCAAAATGCCTTTGAGAGCAGTGTGGGGGAAGGGACAGCTGCAACTTCCACAGACACAAGAGGGAGGATGTAGGGGCCAGGACTCCTGTCCCATTTACTACAAGCCTGAGAAGGTGGAGGAGAAAACAACTGTTACAGGATCTCGTGCTCTCACTTCCTCCATCAGTCACTTTTTGACAACGTCCTGCACAAAGCACCCAAATGAAGAGGGGCTGGGCAGGCAGACAGCCCATGCACTGTGCCAGCTGGGGTCATGCAGTCCCTGAGGAGGCTGTCAGTGGTCAGAGCTCTCTCTGAAATTCCACGCAGGAATCAGACAACAGGAAAAATAAGGTAATAGTCTTCTCCCCTTCCTCCTTGCCCTTCAAATCCTACAGTTTTATACAGAGCTGTATTCAGTAAAACATAAGCCTCCTGTCCTGGCTCAAGGTCACACAGCCACGGAAAGGAGATGAGAAGCAGCTGGGACCAGACAGTGCCCATGAGGTAACACAAGAGATAATACCATTCTCTTCTGCCCTCTCGGCCAGGCAGCAGAAGCAAGAATGGCTGCCAGTACAGGCAGGACTATTGTGTTTGATGTCTACTGCAGAAAATGCGCCAAACCCCAAGACAGGAGCAGGGCCAAATGGCTATTTCCTGTGATTACAAAGCAAGGAGAGAACTTACGGCAATTTTCTTCATCAGAGCCATCCTTGCAGTCTGTGTCACCATCACAGAACCAGTGCTCGGCTATGCAGCTACCATCACTACAACGAAACTCCTTCTCTGAGCACTTCCTCATATCTGCAGAGACAGCAACACAAACAAAGACTCGGCTTTCCTCGGAGTACCCAGGAAACAACCGCACCATGCCCTTGAAGCTCAGAGGGCACCCACAAATGACTGATCATTAAATCTTCCATACTCAGTGTCATGCAATCCCTGAGTGAACTCATCACTGTTCATTTAAATGATATAAGTGTGTTGGATTCAAAAGGAATCCAAGGGACTTCATAATGGCACATTAAGGAACAATGAGACTCAAGTAATTTTTGCCTGGCAGGTAAACCACACAGCCAGCTGTAAGTCCTTGTCCTGCTGAGAGTATCCTATAACCACAGAGGTTGTAGGCTATGCATAGACTGGCAGCATCACATTACTCACCACACTGTTCATCGCTGTTGTCACCACAGTCGTTGTCACCATCACAGTGCCACAGGCTTCGGATGCAGTATCCATTCTGACATGAGAACTCATCTTCCTCACACTCCCGTGGAGCTGCGAGGATACAATAGAAATAAGGTGAAGGCAAGGCAAGAAGATTTGCCTTGCAGAACACCACATACAGATGTGTTACAAGCTGAGTAACTTTGTCCTTCAAGGACACCACTACATTGCAGAGCTGATTTCCTTTCCACTATCAATACTAGGAAGGCCACTGAAAGATTTCTGGAGTGTTTCTCTTCCACTCCACCCACAAGTCAATAGTCTCTAAAACTTCATACCGTGAGCTGGAGGAACTACCTGGAACAGAGAGATGGAACCACCCAGCCTGTGCTGGTAATTCTAGCAAAACCTTGAGCCAGGCTCAAGAGGTCTCTGCACAGAAAAAAAATATAATGCAGGTCTCTTTTCAAAGGAATTAATAGGTCCTATCATTATCTAAAAAATAATAGCTCCACCTTCTTTTCACAATACTAAAGCTATCTTCAAAGTAAATGAAACATTCATTGAAAAGGGAGTGAGAAAATTTAAACTTCATTTTTTGAAGTGCTCAGTATTTGCAGCCTCATTCCACTCTATTTGCCAGCTTTCTAAGGAAGCTTGCCTGCAGACCACTGAGGAAAGGAAAGGTACTGCAACAACAACTGAGAACCTCAATCTAATAGAAACCCTTCTATGGTTACATGTTAGTCTAAACAGTCCTCTGAGAATCTCTTATTCACAGAACGTTGCCTTCTTTTCACTAGTCTCTAAATATTTTGATCATGCCCTTCCCCATTGTTGTATCAGACATGAGGGCATTTCAACTTTTTCTGGAACACAGAAACAGTTCCAGAGACAGACCTATCTACCTTTTCTTTCACAAAAATCTCTGAGTAAGCTGGAAAACTGATTCTAGTTCTGTGACTCAAAGCATCACACAGGATGTGAAACCACTGAATTTTGCTTCCCAGCCCTTTGCCCAAAAAGGAAAGGAAAGATCAGGGGGATACTGATCAAACAGATCAGTTCCGTGCTCAGATGTGGCATAGAATACTCTGTAGACAAGAGATTTATTTGTGCATTTCTTGAGATGTGGCTCCTTCATCAGAGACAATCCTGAGCACCATGGACACAACTTCTTTAGAATTCAAGGTCTGTAGACTAATGCTATTAAGAGACTGCAACCATCTGAGCCAGATCTGCTGTAGCCTGACACTAGCCCTAGCAACCACTGCAGTTTCAAAGAAACCTCTCTGACATGTGTCACCACATACAGACCTGACAATTTGTTGTGGAGAAAGACAGTTATATCTCTGAACACCTTCTGCTAATGGAAGCCAACCACAATTAACCCTTGTCTTCAACACAAAGGGGGAAAGAAGGGGCCAAATTCCAAAGACCCAAGCAAAATTCCCCCTCATGTGTAAAACCACGAGCTTGTAGCTAGCAGCCTGCCATGGCAGCTCTTTGGAAACTGGTGCCTCACATGGCAGCAGAGAGCCAGCTTCCCGGGTAACTCATCTCTCTGTAGGCAGCATCCCTACAGCACCTTCCTCTCCTCAGGGAACTTTATTTGAAGAGAGAAGATGCTGGGGACAACCCAGTCCAGCAGAAAAGTCAGACAGTGGAACCTGAGGCCACAGGAAGTCAGCCAGACAGGCAGTTCAGTAGGATTTGGCAAAGGTTAGGTGTTTCCACGAACAGGGCAGGATAAGAAGTGCTTGGCTCAGGGAAGTGCTTCATGGGACGTTGAGTAGCAAGGCTTCAGGGCATAAACGGTTCTCCAGCTGGATAGAGAAGCATCCCCTCTCCCAGGACACACAACAGAACAGCAAGTCAGGTGACAGGGTGTGGCAGGGCTTACAGACATCAGGTACACACCTCTGACAGAGACAGGATATAGCCTATTAGGAGCCAAAGGTCTGATTCAGTGGATATATGCTTACATTTCCATAATAAAACTGGTTAACTTCCTCTAGCTATGGCAGGCAGGCACTGCACCTACCCACCTTCCACCCTTAAAGAGGGGACTTACGGCAGTCCTGTTCATCAGAATCATCCTCACAGTCGTTGTCTCCATCACAGACCCATGACCGGCGGATACACTTCCCATTGTCACAGTGGAAGTCCAAAGTGGAGCAAGTGGGTAGCACTGCAACAGCAAAGAAACACCTCATGGATATGCAGCCAGCCTCTTTCCTTGAAATCAAAGTGCCTTCCCTAGTAATGAAAGAGTGCTACACCTCTTAGAAACAAAAGACATAACATTTCAACTTCCAAAGAACAGCTGCTCCTCAGATGGGGGCCAGGGTAGATCTGTGGCTTGACAGTCTCTCTTTTCCCCAGAGGAGCACTGAACTTCCCACAACAAAGCACCCACAACTCCATTTTTCTCTGTCTTTCACCCCTAAACCTACCTAGCTGCACATGTTTTTTTAAAAGCAAAATTGCATCTTCAAGGAACAATGAGTAAAAGCTAGAACACAGGAGGTTCCACTTCAACATGAGGAGAGACTTCTTTACAGTGAGGGTGACAGAGCACTGGAACAGGCTGCTCAGAGAGGCTGTGGAGTCTCCTTCCCTGGAGACTTTCAAAGCACACTTGGATGTGATCCTGCCCTAGGTTATCTTGCTTTGGCAGGAAGGTTGGACTTGATCTCTGGAAGTCCCTTCCAACCCCTGCGATTCCCTGCATGCTTCCCACTGCAGGCCCTGCTGTTTCTATGACATAGCAAGTACCTCAGAGTGAGAACTATCAGAAGCAAAGTTTTTGAGAACAGGATTTTGCAAGTGTGGTGGTGGGGGTGTGGAGGTGTGCATGTTCAGTACAGGGTCAGCATTTCTGGCTAACAAACCTGCAAGGAGAAGCTTAGAGGAAACCACTGCTGGGGATAATTTGATGTACTTTAGGCATGGGCAACAGACTCCAAACCATGCTAGAGTCTTCAGAAGGGATGAAAGGAAGGGGAAAAGATATGGCGTGAGGCTTGCCTACACAGGAGTCTGCTGGCAATGGAGCGAAATCAAAATCCACAGTGTTTGAAGAGGCCTGGAGCTACAAAGGTGGAATTCAAGGGGGGGCATCGGCCATATCCTTTCCCCCAAAGATGAGAGGAACACTCAACCCCAGGAGGTTCATGCTTTTAAGTGCTGCCAGCTGTGGTAGGGAAGGCACTGCACAAGACTATTCCTGACAGGTGGGTTCTCCAAAGAACAATATTCAGTCAGCCATGCAAAGGGGCAAGGGCTGGGGAGATTAGTGCCTGACACCCTTTCATCCCAGCCCAGCTTGCCAACAGCATTGCCCATCTGTCACCACGCAGGCCAGCCCTCTTCTGCTATGCTGCTACTTCTTCCCCTGCCAACACTAACACTATCCTGGAGGTGGGAGTGTGAGAGGAGGGAGGCAGGCATAAGGATTAAGGTGAAGACAGCAGCTACACACAGTGGGAGGGGAATTTAATACAGATAATAGTGACGTTTGCAGCTTCCTGAGCCCTCCATTTCCCCTTGGCCCAGCACTGCTGCTGATGTCTTGTGAAAGTGTCACAGATTACATGATACAGAATCATGCACTGGTCTCTGCTGCAAGCCCTCTGACATTTCTCATCATGGGCCTGCCTTAAAAGCCTCTCACCCTAACACCATACTAATTCAAATTTGCTCTATTATCTCTTTTCCTAAGTGCAAATTTTGATCATCTTCTCAGGCTGTTCCTGTGGGCTGCAGTATGATAGACACAGGAATGTCTGCATCTGAGAGGACATCACTGCAGACATCACTGCTCTCCATGATGAACCCTGCACTAGGTGACAAAGTACAGAATGTAGCATTGGCCTTTGAGAAAAGGTCCAGAAAACTTGCAGACAGGAAATTCCACATCAACAGGAGGAAAAATCTCTTTCCTGAGAGGGTGACAGAGCACTGGAACAGGCTGCCCAGAGAGAATGGAAAGGAGACTTTCAAGACCCACCTGGACACCTTTCTTTGGCAACAGGGCTGGACCTGATGATCTCCAGAGGTCCCTTCCAACCCCTATCATTTTGATTCTTCCCATCATGTCCAGGATGTCCCATGCAGATATAGTCCAGCCACTTCTAGGCCCCAGAGACGAAAGCATACAGACCTGTCAAACAGGTTTGACAATACTCCAGCCTGCCAATGGCTGATCCATTTTCTCACTTGGCATTTTTTTTGAGCATCCCTGTTCTACTGCATCGAAACAGTGAGGGAGCTTCCCCTTCTTGCCGTAGGGCAGGCAGGAAGGGAAAACACTCTATTTCCCAAACACAGCCTCCAAATAAAACCAAGAGAGATTTTTTGATTCAGAAGACCAGTCCCAAAGAACAGTCTCCCCTCCCCAGGCACACTTCAATACATTGCACACTGAGCAAACCTCTTCTGGCCTCAGCTGCAGTTTCAGGACTAAGACCATCCCCCCAGCACATGCTTTTCTGTCTGCTCTCCCCAGTCGCAGCGTGACTAATCACCAAAGGACTGCACAAGAGCCACCTGGAAGGGCATTTGCATACTGACTCTCCAGGGGAGAATTCTTCAGGCTCCCAGAGGGTTAGGCCATTAGCGCTGGTTCAGAGCCAACAACATTATCCCCTTGAAATGCTGCATCCCGTCATGAGGTCACAACACAAAATGAAATTCCACCCCTACCAGGAGTAGTTCAGCCAATTTCATACTCCCTCTAAATATAAAAAATTGAGCTTCAAGCACTGGGGAAGGGGAGAGGGGAGCAGAGGAAAATGGTGAAACACAAAGGAGGACTTAATTCCCTCCCCAGCAGATATCGAGTGTGTGCCAGGCCAGACAACACCACGGAGGAAGAGAAACCCGCTTTTAGAGGAGTTCACCTTTAACGGAGGGGAAAAAAAAAAAACAACCCAAATCCAGTTAAGACAAAAAACCCACTAATGAACGAAGGCTGATGTCTCACAGAGCAGAGGAAGTGCCAATGGGATCAGAGCAGAGGTCAGAAACTTGTAACCTGACTCTAATAATGGTCAGAAACAGATGCTTCACGAGAACATGCAAGATATTCCAGGAGCAGTTTTCACATGGGGCAGTCTCCTACTCTCTCTAACCTCCCCTATCCAGCTTTGACCTCCCAATCCACAAACCCTTCTCCCCATTCAAAAGCAAACTGCCTTCACAGAAACATTCTTATGTTTCCTTCTATTCTTTCTAAAGACATCAGGCTTCAGTACCACTGTGTAGCTCTTTGCTGTAGGGTAATTATTCAGCCCTTTTACTGGTCATTAATTACTTCATATTTTGATGACTTCTATTCCTATGGAATTAAAGCTGAAAGCTTACCATTAGTCCAGAGTTAATGTTTAGTGCTGCTATAAATATATCCAAAGTGTTTGGACAATTGAAGTTCAAAGGAAATTCAAAAGTTAAGAAGTTACACTCAGGACATTCAAACAACCTTGACTATACTTTGTTCTGACACCATGGAGCAGCTACACAATTTAACTGTATTAATTCCTATAACTCATTTTAAGTGTCACACTTTCATGGTCAGAAGGAGAGTGTATGGCAGTAGGAATTCCTTTCACTGCCAGAGATGAAACAAGAGCTCTCTGGACAGGAAGACTAGAAATATAACCCCCATCTCTTCCCAGGTTGATACTGATGCTTGTATGACCATGGGACAATTCTCTCTCTTCAGCCCTACCTCCCCAACCTGTAAAATGAAAGATATTTATTATTTCCTAAGAGAGCTGCAAGTTCTGCATAGGCACTGCTTCCTCTGATGAAGAAAGCTCTCACAGATTGCACTAACATGATTTCATCACTGCTTGTAGCAGGATTAGGTACTGCAACAGCAAACACGGTTAAGCCTTATCCTCCTTTTTCTGCTCAATTCCAGCTTGACCACTTCACATCTGTGCAAAGAAACAATATTTCCCTAAAAGAGATGGGCAAAGGCTAGTCTTAGGATGCAGCTGAAGACAGACAAATGTCCAGACAGTCAAGGACTAATCCACTCTTCCAGAGCAGACAGACAGGATGGGGAACAAGCCCAAGGAAGGAGAGTTGATGGGAAGAGCTAGGCTGGGCAATAAGAGGCCAAAAACGCACATCTGTCAACTGACAGTGAGGAACACAAAAAGGCCTTTGAACTTCCAACCACTTCCCTGAGCTCACCCCTCTGCACGGTCACACTGGACATCATCCAAGGTTTCAGCAAAGGTAGGTCTATCGTAAGCCTGCTATTCCTCCCCCTCTCCCAACTCCTATTACACAGGGTGCTCTTTTATGGCCAAACAGAAGAAGGGGGAGAGTGGGGGGAAAGGGTAGTTTATAAGGTGAAACATAGACTGAATCACATTCCATTGTCCTTTGAACATTTTCTCCCTGGTGTCTGTGTTGAGCAGGTTGTTCTGTGCCCAAGGACAGTGAGCCACTGGTGTTTAGAGCCTGGAATGCAGCAATTTGAAATACTTAAACTCTTGCTCATGCGAAGAACGAGAAGTTAATTTAAAAAAAAACAAAACATACTACTTACATTAGAGACAACTGCAGCCTGACACCCAGCTATGGCCACACTGATGCATATGTGTGAGCACATATGTACATATAGATATTTGTTTGCTGAGGTCTGTAGCGCAGCGGACGGTAAGTCCATAAACATTAGCCCACTCTCAGGAAGAAATAGGACACACTGTATTTTACTAGGTACATTTTGGAAAACCTTGTTCAAGAATAACATAAACTGTTTCTAAGCACACAGCTGAACTGTATTTAAAGATGGTGCTGGTCAAGAGAAAAAAAAAATGATGAAAAGAAAAAAAAAAGTTTAAAAGGGTATTGGCATCCAATCTTTCACAGCCCTTTGATCACGAGCGCTCTGCCTGAGGGGGCACTGCACTAATTTTGATGCCTTTTAAAGGAAACACACGTCCTCCAAGCCCAATAAAACGAACTATACTTGCAGATACAGAGCTGGTGTCTTTTCAAGAGAAACCTGTGAAATCACGTTAAGCATTTCTAATTGGTAAAACTTGATGTTCAGAAGTGAAACTTGACCTGAGCTCTTGCATCTGCCCTTGTGACTAAATAAAGAGCAGGGCGAAGATTCTTTTAAAGTTTCCATTAAATTTAGCAAAAAATCTGTGAGATTGTTATCTTTACATCACCACACAAAATTTTGTCATGGGATTAATAAGCAAGGCTATATGGATAACCCTGTTCCTGGCAAGGAAGATACCCTCTCTGAGGCCTGAATGAGTTGTAGCTCCACAGGAATTGTCCTAACTTCCTAAGGAGATGGGAACAACAGAGTGCTTTCAGTAAGCTTTAAGATAAAAGGAGTAAATCTTCTTCAGTCTCTTTAAATGAAAAAGTATTGCACAACGATGCTAGGAACTAAGCAAGCCCCAAGGAGCTACACACTTACAAGCTGATTAGGTGTGATACAGATCCAGAATTCAGTGTAAGAAGGCTCTACTGGGGGATGGTTACAAGGCAATTTGGTATATCTTAGGAGAAATAGAACTATTTATGAATTCTCAGGCCAAATTTACTCAGTTGTCCTTTCACCCTTGCCGCAGGATGTAAGACCTGCAGCACACTGGACTTCAAAGCACATGCAGGAGGGCCAAATGAAAACCATTCCTCTGCTTGCATGCGGCTTTCATTAAGGACAATCCAAAGTAGCGTCCGTTGGCACAACGCAGGAAGGCAGCTGAGCTACTCTGTGCATGTCTACCAAGGGCTTCCAAGCCAGACACTGTCAGGAAGTCAAAGAGCTGACCCTAGAGAAAGTCTATGAAGCTGGCATGACAGCTGAGAGGTCGCTTATTACTATTATTGCTACAGCAGCCTGTCTTGCAAACGTGATCCAGAGCAGGAAGTAAATATGTCACAGAATAATTGGTTGCCATAACAGCAGGGCAAGAAAACCAGTTCCTCTTACAGCCAGAAAAGCAGAAGCAGGGCTCTCCCCAAAACAATGAAAAAACACCTATAAGAAGCAGACATTCTGAGGCCATCAATATAACTGGAAAATGTCTGGGGGGTACAGAAAGGGTAACAGCTGAAAAAATACTTTGTGCAACTAACTCCAAAAGGGGGATTTTTTTATCGGTAGTTTGTAACAGAACATTAAAAACAAATAAACAAAAAAAACCCACAACCACACTGCATTTTAAGAACCTGTGTAGCTGCAAATCCTTTGATTCACTGCCAAGTATTTATTTATTTTTTTTTAAACACAGTGCATTTCAAGCTATCTCTCACTCTTTCAATGAAGAGACAGATTACCTGTTTAAGGCTAGAAGTTCTCATTAACGTAGAATTTAGTAAACTCCAATCAACTACCAAAGCACATATAGACACAGACACTGAATCTTGACTTGATAAAGTAATTTTCATCTCTCCCCTCAGTCCATTGTTTCACTCTCTTGCTTTATTAGAAGTCCAGTTGTTCAATGTCTTCCCACTTTCCTGTCCACTTCCCAAGGATGTAGACAGAACTCTTAGGAACTCCTTCTTGTCATGGTCCTGTCTTACAGTATACATATGAGTTGATACACTGAAGGAAAAGTATGCCTTAAATACGGTTGCAGTATACATATGAGTTGATACACTGAAGGAAAAGTATGCCTTAAATGCGGTTGCAGTTTTCTTTCTCTATGAAGTCCAGACACCCACAGGAGGAAAAAGAAAGTCCTGTGACTCTGTAAAACTAACTTGCAGCAG
>VWYK01075412.1:15333-25751 GCA_013399775.1 Semnornis frantzii
GCTGGTGGTTTAGCGGCAGGGGCGGAGACGGCCCTGCCCCGTCTCCAGGCGGCATGCGGGTTGTCCCCCTGGAAGTATCCGCCGCCGAGGGGGCTGGGGACCAGCGGGGCGGGAAGCGACTCACGACCACGGGCGCCTCGGACAGGGGTTTGGGAAGGGCCAGCAGGGAAGGGGAAAGAGGACGTTACCGGTCACGGTGTCCTAAACAGTGTTTGCCGGCCATGCCGAGCCTGGGAGAGCTGCCGAGGCACTTCTTCTGAGGGCAAAGGGAGTTTCGGAAACGGGGCTGTACCATTTCAATTGGCACCTGCCTGCCTTTATCCACGGGATGAGAACAAGTCATTCATACTTTCTAGTAGCGTGCCACGTCGTGAGGAAAGCCTGCGGGTGCCTGGATCTGTTGCAAGTGCCTGCATAAGCAGCACATCTGTTGGCCAGGTGCTTCTGCAGTCTTATTTCAAGCAGAAGTGGAGCAGCTTTGAGCAAACACCTGCTTTCTAACGATGTTAGAGAGTCGGTCACGTCTAAGCCTCTTAAACAGCTGTTTTTTCTCCCCCCACATTTGCTCAGGAGTACGATGGTGAACGCAGTTCGGAAGGTGAGAGACACGGACGTGGCAAGGCACGCCTACCGAACGGCGATACGTATGAGGGAGAGTATCAACATGGCTTCAGAAGTGGGCAGGTAAAACAGCGACACGGGGCAGCAGTGGTTACGCCGAGGTTTCAGGAGTTCTGGGCGCTATATTGAAACAAGACTGAGGGCTGACAAATATTTTGTCTGTACCAAATATGTTTCAGGGAATCTACAGGTTTAAAAACGGTGCTTACTACACTGGAGAGTATCTTCAAAACAAAAAGCATGGCAGGGGGATCTTCTTTTATCCAGATGGATCAAAATATGAAGGTAAAATACTGAGCACGGTCGCAGGGATTTCTGTTACTGAAAGGACACGTTCCCCCTTCACTCTCCAAATGTAAGGAAACACTGAATTTGAGAATGTGTTATTCTAAAAGATAAATTTGCTACAAACTGCTTTCTTTTTATTCATCTGTTTACTATGAGCTCCAAGAGGTGCAGACTTTATTTATGGGAATTTATGTTGATTATTGTGACAGCGTGGAATTTAGTAGCAGTTTACTCTTGTCATGGTGTGAGGTGTTCCAAGTACTGAGAAATATTAAGTATCTTTCACAAATCAATGCGATCTTGGTAGAAGAAAGTATGGTTAATTATTTCTGAATTATTATTAGAACCACATGTGTTCAGTATAAAGTATTTTAGACCTTTATTAGGTTCATCCTTAAAAAACAGTCTACTGCTCAGAACACTTTCTCAAGGACTGGGATGTCTCTGAGGTCTGAAGAAAGTGAAACTCATTTCCCTTCTTCCAGGAGAGTACCTGAAATGCTTTGAATACCAGGCTTTGAGAGACTGTCTTTCCCCCTATCCCTCCTTTCTAAACTAGGCAAGAAAGAACATTCACATTGTGAGAGCTAGAAGCAGAGAGCAAAAAGAGCAATCCATTCCTACCTTATGGGAGCATCTGCACCTGTGACTTTCTTTTAAGTTATTTTTTTAATAGAAAAGTAATTAGGGCACACAACCAACCATCCTTTTGCGTCCATATGCCCCATGACTGACAGGCCAATTTTAGCAGATGAGTCAAACTACAGTAGTCCCTTTTTTTTTATTTGAGTGGAGATGTCACATCTAATGCAACTGTAATGTGTTTCCAAATTTAAAGATAGGAGCATGTTGTTACATGGTTTCTCATGTTCATAGTGATAACAGAGACAGATTGTGATAAACAAAATTAAAAGGAGGTCAGGCAGCTGCACAAATACGTGGGGAGAGGGACATATGGAAGAAAAAAAGAGCAATGGCTTAGAGTAAGAAATGGTGTCATGGCTTTCGTTCCTTCTCTGATGATTATTGTATGATAACTTTACAAAGTGAATCACACAATATAGTGAGTGTATCACACAGTAAAACAAACCACATCTCACTGTTTTTATTGTGTTTTCATTAAAGGAGACTGGGTGAATGACCAGAGACATGGCTATGGAGTGTATACATATGCAAATGGAGACACCTATTCTGGAGAATGGTCCAACCATAATAGGTTTGTTTCATTCTTACAGTTATGTTTCAAGTCACCCAATGGCATTAATTTGCAAAGGTCACTTTCAAAGCATGACTGACTGCAGCAAATTGTGTTATAATGGATGACTTTGGCAACTCAGTCCAACTTGAATAATTTCAACTGCTTCAATAATACCGTTTTAATATAACAATGTCCTAAACTCTTAATATTCATAATATAAACCAAAATTATTATTTTCTCCTTAGGCATGGTCAAGGTACATACATTTACAAAGACACAGGATCTAAGTATGTTGGTGGCTGGGCAAATGGAATCCAGGAAGGACAAGCAGAGCTTATCCATCTAAACCATAGATTTAAGGGCAGGTTTTTGAAAGGAAATGTAAGTGTACTGGAAGTCTTTCTATTAATCTGAAGAGTTAGGGTGGAATTGCCTTAGTATGGTCTGTTTTCATTTCAAATAAGAAGCTAGGCTCATGATCTTTTGTAGTATTTCTTGTACTGTAAGCATAACGTAGGAAACAGAATTTGTAGGATAGAATTCCAAATTTCTCTGCAACTTTGCTTTCAAACTATGTTGCTATTGATTATTGTACGAATTTCATAGAAAAGGATATTTTATATGTTTGAAATGTACTAACTCTATGGTTCTACTCACTTTTTATATCTCTGGGCAGCCTGTAGGTCGTGGCAAATATGTCTTTGATATTGGATGTGAGCAGCATGGTGAATACATACAATCAGAGCAGGTAAAAGAAATAGTGAAAATTATACTGAACATCAGACAACTCAGCAAATCTAGTCTATAAAATGCCTAATAGACACTGATGTAAAGTAGTTCTAACCAGTCAAAAGAGAGTAGAAACCTGTGGATTCTTGTGAACTTAATGAGATTTCATTCCGCTTTTAACTTTAACTTGTCTACTTATCTGTACTAGTGGGAGGTGTCCCTCCCTATGGCAGGGGGCTGGAACTAGACAATCTTTGAGGTCCCTTCCAACCTTACGGTTCTATGATTCTATGATTCTACTTTGTAAGCTTTGACAAGTGCAAGATGTTACTTTTGCATTACTTGCAGACAGGAGTCCTTTTTGCTTAAAATTTGGAAGAATTAGGACCTTTCTAAAAGATTTGAAGTTTCAAAGCACAGAATAATGTAAATGTATTTGTCTGGACATTTAGCCTGTATTCCATTTTGTTCTCAACACCAGAAAACAAAGAAAAAAATTTTAAAAATATGTTTCTGAATTTCTTGATACTATGCATACCAATGGTAATTTCTAGCAGATTTGTGTTTTGTCTCATTGTTTATCCTTTTAGGAGAGCAGGGAGTAGCTGGGGTCAGGGCCTGTTTTTCCTTCTCCTTCATGCAGGAATGTTTGGAAATGTTTTTGATTAATGTGATGCAAAACAGCTATAGAAATAAGAGAAATATCTTAACATTACTGTTTTGATGTCAGGAAAATGCTGAGTTTCAGCTTAGATTTTTTTACCTCTGTTGTCCAAACCATTCATTCCCATTACACACCCTGAAATTTTGCAGCAATATTTATTGAGGCAAGGACAAAATAAAATCCTGTCATTAGGGATCGATTTTCAGAACATGGAGACTGCTTATCTTTTTTGGCTAAGTGCAAAAGATCCTCGAATTAAGTATCATATGAGTATCTAAAGTGATGTGTATTTAAGATCTTTGGTTCCACTGGGAATTGCTAGATATGCTGATTTTGGAATATTAGGCCATTCATATTGGAGTTTAAGCATGAACTTAAGAACCCAAGGTTAAGAAGCCACTGGGCTTCTAAAAATCGTTACTCTCAGGAACATGAACTTCTTGTTGTGTCAATGCTGTAGTGGCTGTGTAAAGCAAAGGGCACTGCTGTCACTAAAGTGAGATTAAATGTTGTCTCTGCTTTAGTTGAAGTAATTGTGGAGGAAGACTCATTTAAAAAACATAAATCATCTAGCAGGACAGATAATGATCCCATTACTAAGGCTCCTTCATATTTGGATAAAATAAAGACTTCTTTTAAAGAGAGGGACAAAACTTTGCTCTAAAGAAAGCTAGCTGGCAAGAACTGATCATTAGTAATAGCCAACTGACCTCATCAGTGTTCGAAGTATATTTCTCTTCCAAAATTTGCAGCTGCTGAAGTTCTTCCACCTGTAGAAACTGCAAAAGGCCACATCAGTGCTGTTTTGAGCCCAAATAAAGAGGTTTTAGTGCACAAAACCATTATCCTAGTTACTTACCTAATATATGTAAGATGAGATGTTTGATTTCATGAGTTGTCTTCTAGGATGAAGGAGAGGAAGAAGAAGAAGAGGATGAACCCTCATTACTTGTTGAACCAAAATGGAAAGCATCAGAAATTACCAAATTAACACTCTGGACCCCCCATGGGGAAAACCCACCTTCTCCTAGAGAAGCCTCCCTGGTAACAGCACCAGCAGCAGCTGCAGAAGCAGTGGAAGAAAGAGCAGAAGCAGCAGTAACTGAAGAGGAGGAAAACCCACCAGCTGCAGGTTTGTTCTACTGGACAGCTGGAAACTCCATGCTTTAACTGTCCCTTGAAATGGTGTTTTTCAGGTTTAACATCAAATGATGTGGGAGGTTTGTTGTGGTTTTTTGTTTGTTTGTTTTGTTTTGTTTGTTTCATTGGGGTTTAATTTGTTTGATTTGGTTTTGTTTGGTTTGGTTTTGTTTGGGTTGGGAGATTTTTATGGTTTTTTTTCCCTGTAATTTACCACATATTGAGTGTTAGGAACTTCCTAGTCTGTTCATAAACTACACAATATGTATGTGTCTTTTTTTAGCTCATGTAGCATAATGAGATACAACTGTCTTGGGAAACCTGCTAATCATTTTAGACTGTATCATTGTATAACAATACAAACTTGATTATAAACAGTTAGAGAAGATTTGGGGGATTTCTCATGTGAGTAAAGACTGCAAACTTAAGTAGTGGTTATTAGCTACTGCATGAAAAAAAAAAGGCTGAGTGCAAATTTGTAAAATTAGTTCTCTGTGATATTTCTAATTTCTCATATTTCAGCCTCTGATGAGTCTGCTGAGGGTAAGGATGATGCATCTTCTCTTCATGAGGTATCCAGTGAAACTCTTAACCCAGGAAGGGATATGGAAGAAGCAGAAGAGGAAAGCAAAGAAGAAGAAAATGAAGATCAGGAGCATCAAGGTGAGGAATGGAGTACGTATAATTAAAATAATGACAACCACAACAACAACAACATAGTAACAACAACAACAACGTTATTTTAAATGCTGCATATCAATCAGCTGAAGTGCTGCTGCTGCCGAGAGGTCCATTCATCAAACCATTCATCTACCTTTCCTAAGGGGAGAAGTACTCTGTAGATGCAAAGTAGTTTTGACAGTCAGGTTTCTATACTGTAACAGTACAAATTAGAAGTGACACTCTGTGCAGCATTATCTATGCACTCACAGCTGACAGCGCTTGCAGAGCTGAGCTTGTAAGTGATTGCACTTGCAAATATTTTTTTTTTTTACAGAAGCGTAAGAGAAGATTTCAGACCCTGGGAAACACAGGGGCTTTTGAGCACTCTATTTTTCTCTCATGAATGGAGCTTTTATTCCCTCAGCTGAAGTTAAAGAGAAGGCAAAACAAACCTAAACAAACTTATTTTAAATATTGTTATGCATTATAGTTTGAATGGTTGGTTTGTTTCCTCTACAAAACAAGGAGGTTTGGGATTCAGATGCTTAGGTTTTCTTCCAGGCAGTTCAGAAGCCTCTTTGGAGTGCCAGATTACCAAGAAGCAATGACAGGATGCATCTATGTTTCTTCATCTTTAGCTTATAGCTTTCACCCAGATGTGCTGTGTTTATTGTTAACATATACAAACATATACATATTGATGTACAAAACATGAGGTAAAGGTATCCATTTGTAATCAGTCCATTTTACAATGAATCAAAGCAAAGCACTATCCATAGGGATCGGATAAGGCTATTAAGCCATAGAAAAATGCCTGGAGGTGTACTGTAAACATTTAGGTTAGTTTCTGGAATTGACGTAGTTTATTTCTTCTTAAGTTGTTCTCCTGCTTCGGCCAAACTAGCTAGCTAGCTGATCTGATTGTGTAGGACTGGCATTTTACATTATCCCAGGGAATGGATTATATCTAACTGAAATTTCAGCAGGTCTCCTGCATAGCTCAGCTTTGGATTTGGCAAAAATTCATTGATCACAGAATCATAGAATGGGCTGGGCTGGAGGGACCTCCAAAAGTCATCTAGTCCAACCCCAGCCTGCAGTCTGCAGGGACATCCTCAACTAGATTAGGTTGCCCAGACCCCCATCAAACCTCACCTTGAATATCTCCAGGGAAGGAGCCTCGACCCCCTTCCTGGCAATCTGTTCCAGCGTTCCACCACCCTCATAGTAAAGAACTTGTTCCTGACATCAAATCTAAATCTGCTCTTCTCTAATTTGAAGCCATTGGCCCTTACCCTGTCAGCACAGATCTTTGTAAACAGTCTCTCTCCAGCCTCCATCCCTCTCCAGGCCCACTTAAGGTACTGGAAAGCTACTGTTAGGCCACCTCGGGGCCTCCTCCAAGCTGAACACCCCCAGCTCCCTCAGCCTGACCTTGTAGCAGAGGTGTTCCAACCCCCTGATCATTTTTGTGGCCCTCCTCTTGTCCCGCCCCATCAGGTTCATGTCCTCCCTATCTTGAGGGCTCCAGAGGTGGACACAGTACTCCAGGTGAGGTCTCACCAGAGCAGAGCGAAGTGGCAGAATCACCTCTCTGGATCTGCTTGCCGCACTTCTTTTGATGCTGCCCAGGATGTGATTTGCCTTCTGGACTGCAAGCACACACTGACTGCTCATGTCCAGCTTTTCATCCATCAACGCCCCCAAGTCCTTTTCTGCAGGGCTGCTTTCAATCACCTTATCCCCAGTCTGTGTTGGTGGTGAGGATTGTTCTGGCCGAGGTGCAGAACTCTGCACTTGGTCTTGTTGAACCTTAAGCATGCCGTGTCTCAAAGTCTCTTGGACTCAAATAACCACTTTGAACTTAATTCTTATCCATTTTTTGGCCTACCACAGTGGAACAGTTTCAATTGTTAATTAACCGTGTTGGGTGTTCTTTTACAGAACAAATGGACTCAAGTATCTGTCAGAGACAACCTAGGTGTAGAGACCAATGCATGACAACATTGGAATGCAAGAGATGTTGTCAAAGTTCCTTGCAGTTCTGTTTCTATTATCAGAGAGTTGGATGATTTTATAGATGTTTCAGCAATAGGGTTAATGAGAAAACACACTGTTCCCCTGGTCTTTAGTAAGAGTAACTTATAATGGGAATCATAGAATGGTAAGGTCAGAAGGGACCTCAAGGATCATCTAGTTTCAACCCCCTGCCATAGGCAGGGACACCTCCCACTAGTACAGGTCATGCAAGGCCTCGTCCCACCTGGCCTTGAACACCTCCAGGGAGGGAGCAGCCACAACCTCCCTGGGCAACATGTGCCAGTGTCTCACCACCCTCACTGGAAAGAACTGCCTCCTAACATCCAGTTTAAATCTCCCCTCTGCCAGTTTAAACCCATTGCCCCTTGTCCTGTCATTACAAGACTTTGTCAACAGTCCCTCCCCAGCCTTCCTGTAGGCCCCCTTCAGATACTGGAAGGCTACTCTAAGGTCTCCTCGAAGCCTTCTCTTCTCCAGGCTGAAGAGCCCCAAGCCTCGTAGCCTATCCTCACAGCAGAGCTGCTGCAGCCCTCTGATCATCTTTGTGGCCCTCCTCTGGACCCACTCCAACAGTTAACAGGGAAGAAATTACGTGAAGAAAATATGAAATGTTATAATGTTAGAAATTATGTGAAAATATGCATACTATCAACAGCAGATGTAACAAAATCTGTTTTCTTGCAACCTTATATTCTCTGTCTCATTGCCATATTTTTTTTCGACACCAGAATTCCATCGTCTAAGTAGTAGATTGACTATTAGAGCTTTACATATGGGCTGGCTGGCAGTCAGTATGCATACACCAAGTCTGGCAGCTGACAAACAGTGTGGAACAGTTAAATTCAAGTATTGGCAGTGAAAGCCAGTGGGGAAGGAGGTCTTGGGTAGAGAGCAAAGTTCTAGAATGATGTGCTGGGTTACAAGGATTACTTAAAGTACTTTTATAATAAAATGCATCTCTATGTACTGTCTTCACCTCCACAGAAACTACTAATGTAGAAGATAAGAAGGACGAATCAATGGAAGCAGAGTAATTGAATACAACTAAGAAGAAAGAGCCAAAAATGAGATTTCAGAATAAATCATTTATTATGGTAAACTTGCAATAGATGTATTCATAAAAGGTTGAGTTAAGATACTTTGAATAAAACATTTCTGTCACTATTCTGTCTGGAATATTTATTTCTAGAACGGTCATGATTTCAGTGTGTACAGACTCACAACATCTTTCTTTACTCCATGCAGCAGATAGTCAGTTGCTGAATTCAGTGCATTCCACATTGATGAAGTTGTGTCCTGAAAAATTTGCAGAAGAAAACTCAATTTCCTCCCAGTACTGCTCGTTCTTCTTTTGCTTGAACCCTACCTCTGGGCACCAAAACTTAGGGTCCTACTTGTGAAGACAAAAGCACCACTGGGTTTCTGTGGTCTATCTGTATCCTCTGTCACTAGTCCACAGGCCTACATTTTTCATTGTTCATATAGCTGTTGAAGCAATTTTTGTTTCCATAAATCTCCCTGTGCCAATGCAAATTGAATTTTGCATTGCTAGCACACTGGCACAGTGTTTTTAAACTCTCCCTTTGCAGTCTCTTTTTCCTTCTACTTTCAGTATACTGATGCTTTTTTTTTTTTTTTTTTCCCCTTGTGTTGCAGCCAAGTTTCTTGATTACCCTGTAGCCTTCCTTAAGCTGTTTGAAGGAGACTATCAACTGATTAGGGTGAGGAAGTGGATCTACCATAAATGGCCAATACTCTGCCACACTGGACACCCTTGCTGATCCATAAGCTTTCAACTAGCATATTGTCTGTAGTATAGACATGCTCTGTGCATTCTAGCATGGGGACCCTGCTGATAGCCCATTTACCCCCAGTAGGGAGCAGTCTGCACGCCAGCTTCTGCAAGTCCTTGGACACAGAGCACCTGGACCTCTACACACCTCACTCGGGAGGAACCCACCACCTGCAGCCCCATGAGAAACATGTCCCTGCCCAAGCCCTGGCTAGGCTATCACCGCTGATGTACCAAGTGTGCTTTCTTCAGCTGTAGCTCATTGGCATTGGTTTTGCAGTCCCAGATTGACTCGAGGAGAATTTCTGCCTTTCTCCAGCACCCACACAAACTGCCAACGGCTCTGCTTGCTATATTCCTATCTTCCAGCTGAACAAGAATCCCTACATGGCAAACAAAACCCAGTCTAACACCCCCTAATCAGCAGGCAGTTAACTACTGAACATGCATCTCCTATTAAATCAAGAACCTGTCAATCATCAAGTAGCCAGCAGGAGGCCGCAGCTGCAGAAGCCCCCTAGAAACTACCAGAATCAAATGGCATTTTATAAATAAGCCAAAAGCACAGAGCAAGGCAAAGCTGCACAAAGGGTTGTACAAGCATTAAATGCCACAGACAGATTTTCTCTCCTCTCCTGCAGGTGAATAAATCTGCTCTGAAGCATCTCTTTCCTGACATTATGTGAGCAATATCTTAATTATTATGAAATATATCTGACTGCAACTGACTCTTTCATACTGTGTGAATGTTGACAGGTCTGAAGCCTGAGGTAGAGATTTGCCATTTGCTTTTAAAGTAAAATAATCAGTTTCAGACCAGCTGGCTTAAGAATGTTTTACTGATATTGCTGAAACAAGGCCTGCATTTTTTAATTCTTCATCTTAGAGGAGGAAATTCATACTAAAATTATAGTTTAGGAAGAAAAAAAGAAAACATTTTAGCAAGTTCCTCTTCTCAACAGCTCACAATTTCCACAGAGCTATGCCCAGCAGTTTGCAAGATTATGATAAAAATGGAGTAACAGAAAGTAGAGGTAAGGAAATGAGTCATATAAATAGAGTTTATTACTGCTTCCTGCATTTTTTTCCTGTCAGAAGTCTCATAGTGAGG
Source organism: Semnornis frantzii (assembly GCA_013399775.1). Lineage (NCBI taxonomy): Eukaryota > Metazoa > Chordata > Aves > Piciformes > Ramphastidae > Semnornis > Semnornis frantzii. The sequence goes on from VWYK01075412.1 coordinate 25,580, forward strand.
AAATTCCCATGCAGCCTTTCCCCTCTTATGTAATGGAATTTTATTTGTAATTTCTTGTTGCACCAAATGTGACTTCGATAAGCATTTAGAGAGGTAGTTTTATATATATGTATAAAACCACCTCTCTAAATGCTTATTGAAGTGCTTATTTGGTGCAACAAGAAATTGCAAA
>VWYK01075419.1:0-21961 GCA_013399775.1 Semnornis frantzii
CCTGAGGAGCCGCTGCCGCCGGCGGCAGTCTGCCTCCGCCACCTCCCAGCGGCAGAAGCTGTGAGCCGTTTCCACCCCGCCTGTGGGGAGTGGGCCGGGAGTGTGCCCTGACAGACACCTTCCAGCTCACTGCTCCGCTTCCCAGCTCCAGACTCGCTCCTGCTCCGGTGTGCCCTAGCAGGGCTGCAGGGGGACTTGGTGAGGGGGTCTGAGCCAGGCCAAGGGGCAATGGTTTGGAGCTGAGGCAGAGCAGGCTGAGAGTGGAGCTGAGGAAGAAGTTGCTGAGGGTGAGGGTGGTGAGAGCCTGGCACAGGCTGCCCAGGGAGGCTGTGGCTGCCTCCTGCCTGGGGGTGTTGCAAGCCAGGCTGTATGAGGCCTTGGGCAGCCAAGTCAAACTGCTTTGGTGCTGTGGCACTGCTCCCTTCTGCCTGCTGAGAGAAGACACATAGCAGAAATACCTCTGAGCTGAAATCTGGCATCTCCCTGGCACCAGGCATTTAAACTCTGTGATAAGTGTTCAGGTCTGTGAGTTCCCAGGGGATGCACTCCCTGCTCAGCTGAGGAGTGGTGTTCAGCTGTGCACAATATGCAAGTTCCTTCATTTTGGGATCACGTTCACAGCTTTTCCTTTGGAAAGAAACAGGTGGAGGAGCTTTGCTGCCTGGCCAGGAGATGATTCTGAAGCTGTAAGGGCTGGAGTTGAGAGTCTGCGTTTAAGAGCTGCCATGGAGCCAGAGCCCAGGTCAAGCATTGAGAGGTGAGTCCAGCTCAGCAGGAGTGCACCCTGCAGGCCACCTTCTGGCTGATTGCAGTTACCCTCTTCATACCCTGGAGATTGCCAGCTTGGATGTTCTGATTTGGAAAGGAAAGATTTGGGCTCTGGGCCTGCCTCGTGAGCTTGTGTTCCCCACCTGATGTTTCCAAGCATGATTTCCTACCACCTCCTTCTGGAAGTGTGGAGGTTTTCAGAGTGATACAAAGCCTCCAGCAGCTCCTTGGCAAATCATGGGCTGTGATGTTCCTTGAGCATAAAAAACTGCTCCAGTATTACTTCCATAAAAGTCAGGCTGGAATGAAACTTCTGATGTTTCTCTTGGTGCTGATTGCTGTGTACAGAGTGGCTTAGGACGAGGGGGCAGGCATAAAGTGGTTGCATATTTGCTGTCAGTTCTTCCCTCCCTGCTTGGCACCGAAGGGCACCTTCAGCATCAGCCTGAGCTGATTGCTTTTTGAAAGTCTGTTTGATTTCTGCAACCCCCCCAAACATTTGAGAATATGTTAGATGAAAGATGAATTAGATGAATTAGTTTTCTTGGTGTTGCACATTTTGTAGCTTCCTCTGGACTTGTTTCTTTGTTTTCCACTTGGATGGACATTTCAGTCCCCTAGGTTGTTGGTTTGGTGTGAAAGATAAGCAAAGAAGTCCTGCAGATGGGTTGGGCCAAGCCCAGGCTGGGAGCAGAGTGGGTTGGGAGCAGCCCTGAGGAAAGAGCCTTGGGGGTGTTGGGTACTGAGCAGCTCCCCAGGAGCCAGCAGTGCCCTCCTGCAGCCCAGCAGGCAGCTGTGTGCTGGCTGCAGCCAGAGCAGTGTGGGCAGCAGGGCAGGAGAGGGGATTGTGCCCCTTGGCTCTGCTCTGCTCAGACCTCACCTCCAGTCCTGCCTCCAGCTCTGCTGTCCCCAGCAGAAAGAGGACACAGAGCTGCTGAAGAGGGTCCAGAGGAGGCCACCAAGGTGCTCAGAGGGCTGGAGAAGCTCTGCTGTGGGCACAGGCTGGCAGAGTTGTGGCTGTGCAGCCTGCAGAGGAGAAGGCTGCAGGCAGAGCTCAGAGCTGCAGTTCAGCATCTGCAGGGGAGCTGCAGGCAGGCTGGGGAGGGACTGCTCAGAAGGGGCTGTGGGGACAGGCCCAGGGCAATGATTTGCAAGTGGAGCAGGGCAGAGTTAGGTTGGAGCTGAGGAGGAGGCTCTGCAGCAGGAGGCTGCTGGAAGACTGCCACAGGTTGCCCAGGGAGCTGACTGAGGCCCTGTGCCTGGGAATATTCCAGGTGAAGCTGGAGCAGGCTGTGAGTAACCTGCTCTAGTGCAGGATGTCTCTGCTCAGAGTGCAGGGCGTAGGACTGGATGCCCTGTGCAAGGCCCTTCCAACACAACCCCTTCTGTGGTTCTGGCTGTCGTCCTCCACCCCCTTTCAGCTGGCTCTGAGCCTTTCCTCCTTGTCTCTCTTCCAGGGCCCTCTGGCTGCCACTCTGTTCCCGGTGGTTCAAACCAAAAAGGGCATTTTGGGAAGCAAGCTCAGGACCAACACAAACTCTTTGCTCAGACTGTGCTCCTCTGTAGGATAAAAGTTCTGACCACTGGAAGGGAAAATACATCTCCAGACAAATATCTGCTGCACAAATTGGAGCAATTAAATGTGCGAACTCTTTCAGGAGCCTTGTGCCATGTAAAACCAGAGAAGCCATGAGGTGAGCAGTGCCTTGGCACAGGAGATGGTTCAGGGATTCACAGAATGGGTTGGGCTGGAAGGGAGCTTAGAGCTCATCCAGCTCCAGTGCCCTGCCATAGGCCCAGCCTGCTCCAGGCCTCATCCAGCCTGGCCTGGAACACCTCCAGGGAGGGCACATCCACAGCCTCCCTGGGCAGCCTGTGCCAGTGTCTCCTCACCCTCACTGCCAAGAATTTCTTCCTCCTCTCCACTCTCATCTCCCCTCTGCCAGCTCAAAGCCATTGTCCCTTGTCCTGGCACGTCCGCCTGCACGGATCCCTTCTCTCCACCCAGCTTCACCTCCAGCAGAACAAGGAGCAAAGCTGAGGTTTTGTCCCTCCAAGTCTGGGTTTTTAATGCTCCTCTCCCCTCTCAGTTCCCCAGTGGCAGATCTGCTGGCTTGAGCTGGATGATTGTTCTGAAGGAGAAGAGTGGAAGGGAACACCTAAAGGAGAAGAGGAAAGTATTATTTCAGGACAGCTCTCTTACCATCCTTTGGTATGGCATCACCTGGCTGTGCTTGGATGTGCTGTCAGCACTGAGGCTGCCTCTCTTCCCTCAGGGCAGGAAGGGGTGAGTTGTGCCAGGGGGGCTGAGGGGCTTGGCTGTCACTGGGTGCTGGAGGGGCTGCAGGAGGCACCTGACCTCGAATTGGCTTCAGTTAATTCTTTCTCACAAAGCCTCTGCTGCAGGCCTTGCCAAGCTGCTGTCCTGCACTGCCCTGCCAGAGCTCTGCAGCAGGGGTAGAGCTGAGACCTTCAGTCACAGCTCAGTGCAGCTGCTGCCATGGGCTCCACCTGAGCAGGAGGCACTTTGGTGTGAGGGTGCTGGAGGCCTGGAGCAGGCTGCCCCGAGAGGCTATGCAGTCTCCTCTGGAGAACTTCCAACCCTCCTGGATGTGTTCTCTGTGCCCTGCCCTGTGTTCTGGATGTGTTCTGTGTGACCCTGCTCTGGCAGGGGGCTTGGACTCAGTGATCTCTGGAGGTCCCTTCCAGTCCTTAATGTTCTGTGATGGTTTAGGTTGGAAGAGACCTTGAAGATCTTCCAGTTCCAGCGCCCTGCCATGGGCAAGGACCCCTCCTACCAGCACAGGCTGCTCAAAGCCTCCTCCAGCCTGGCCCTGAACACCTCCAGGGAGGGCCTCACTGGGCAACCTGTGCCAGTGTCTCCCCACCCTCACTGTCAAGAATTTCTTCCTAATGTCCAGGGTCAGTCTGTCCTCCTGAAACTTCAATCCCTTGATGCTGTGCAGAGCTCATGGCTGTGCTGAATGCTTTCAGCACCACTTTCCTCATGTGCCTTTGGTCAGGCTTGAGAGTTCAAAATGAAGTGAGGCTGAACTTGTACTGAAACAGGGAGACAAACCCCTACAGCCCTCTTCTCTTTGCTCTCTTCCAAGACCTTGCTACCATTCCCTGATTGCTGAACACAGTCTTGCTGACCTGACAGCACTGGGTGCTGAGCAAGCTGTGCAGCTCTTCACTCTGAAGCCAGGACTCTTGCTGGGCCTTTGGAAGGTAAGAGGGCATTTGGTGTTAGTGCTTCTTTATGGCTTAAAACCCACAGCTTGTTTCACCTTGTGCTTTAAGGTTTGGGGGTTGGTTGGTTGAGTTTTCTTTCATCTTCCTTTCCTTCCTTTGGATTTTGAAAGATGGTCTGAACTGAGGGCAAGGAAAAGCAGGCAGGGACAGCTGGCTGAGGATCTGCCATCTTGTGAAGGGCTGGCACAGGGCTCTCTGCACACCTCAGACCCCAGCCTGGAGCCTTCAGGGGGTTGGTGTGACCCAGTGCAGGACCCAGCACTGGCCTTGTTGAACCTCATATGACTGAGCTTGGTTGTGCAGATCTCTTTGCAGAGCCTTACTGCCCCCCAGCAGATCACTCACCCAGCTGTGCCACCTGCAGACTTGCTGAGGATGCCTCAGTCCCCTCACCCAGAGCAGTGATGAAGACACTGAAAGGAGCTGGGCCCAGCACTGAGCCCTGGGGGACACCACTGGTGCCTGGCCCCCAGCTGGGCTGAGCTCCATTCCCAGCACCCCTGAGGCCTGGCCAGCCAGGCACTTGCTCTCTGGTGCCAAGCTCCTTTGCACATAGCTCCTTACCCATGAGATCAGCCCTGGGGGGGGTCAGGCCTGGCTGACTCTCTTCAGCTGTTGAGTTTCAAGTGGTCAGTAGGAGCTGCAAGAACAGTTTGGGGCTGGCTGCTGCTAACCTTTGCCCTGGCAGAGCTGGGTTCCCTCCCTTCTGCCATAGCACAGCAATGCTGTGCTGTGCTGGATGGGTTCTGTGGTGCTGTGAGAAGCCATTTTGTGGCAGCTGTGAGCCCAAGTGACACAGCAGAGCAGGGCTGTTAATGTGGCAGGGTAAGAAGCAGCAGCAGCAGCATTTCTCTGCATTGGGATGCTCAGGAGGACCTCGTGGAAAGAAACATTCCTAGCTGCAAATGCATCTGCTTGGATTCCCTTTTCAGGACACAAAGGAAATGGCCTTTGTCTCAGCCAGTTTGCATTATCATCAGCTGATGGAGAGAAGCATCCTGGGCTCTGCTGCTAGGTGAGTTTGGGCTTCTTGGTGGATGGTAAAGAACCTTCTGAAGGGAGCTTGGAACTCTGAGCTTGGAGCTGGCTGCTGCTGAGAGGTTTATACTGCAGCAGTAATCAGTTATTCTTGTTCAGTAGAAATACACAGTGAGGGTGGGGAGACACTGGCTGCCCAGGGGGATTGTGGATGCTCCCTCTGTGGTGGTGTTCAAGGCCAGGCTGGATGAGGCCTGGGGCAGCCAGGGCTGGTGAGAGGTGTCCCTGCCCATAAAGATGAAGGACGGAAGTTGTTTCTCTGCTGTTTTTTCCCCATGATAACCTCTCCTATCATGACAATCTCAGTGTAGGGCTGTTTATCTCTTGCTGTGAGGTCATTCCCTCCTCCTTGCTTCTCTTCTAACCCTTTTCCTGCAGCCCATATTCCCCTCCACCTCATCAGCCTCTGGTGGATGATACTGACCCAGAGCATGGCCTGCACGGCTACTGCCTGCACTTTGATATCCACAGTGGGACCTCTGCCTACATGTGTGGGACAGGACCTCTTCTGCAGGAAAGGTAGAGATGCCTGCTTGAAATGATTCCTGCTATTGTGTTTTGCCTCACAGCCAATTTCTTGGGGGTGTCAGTTGGTAACAAAGCTCCCAGGAGCCAGCACTGGTCCCTGGCAGCCCAGGGGCAGCTGTGTGCTGGCTGCAGCCAGAGCAGAGAGAGCAGCAGCAGAGGGAGGGGATTCTGCTTCCCTGCTCTGCTCTGACCTCACCTGCAGCACTGCCTCCAGCTCTGGGGAACCAGCACAAGGAGGACCTGGAGCTGCTGGAGAGGGTCCAGAGGAGGCCACAGAGATGCTCAGAGGGCTGGAGAAGCTCTGCTGTGGGGACAGGCTGGGAGAGTTGGGACTGCTCAGCCCCAGAAACTAAGCAGTAAGTTGCAGCTTGCTCCCCAGCACTTTGCTGGTGCCAGGAGCAGCTGTGTGTGCTGAAGGCAGCAGAGGGCAGTGCCAGCCTGGGGGATCTCCCAGCCGAAGCAGCTCTCTCCATCCCTCTTGTGTGGTTTTGGTGACTCCAGGAACTCTCCTTCCCACCACAGCCCTGTGCACAGCCTGGAGTGCTGCAGTCTGTGGAATTTCAAACACTCATCAGGTGCCTGGAAAGCTCCAAGCTTGAGCTGAAGGAATACTTTACAGGAGTAAAACTGAAGTGAAATGCTCTCCATGTGGCAGGAGAAATCTCTCCTGAGGTGGTGTCCAGGAGTCCTCTTCACACCCTCAAAAAACAGCAACAGATTATTCTGTGCATTGCCCAGGATGCTGGCATTGGGCTTGGGCTTTGGTTTGCCTTTTTTAAGTGAGTCATAGAACAGTTTGGGTTGGGAGGGAACTGAAAGATCATCCAGCTCCAACCTCCCTGCCATGGGCAGGGACACCTCTCACCAGCACAGCTTGCTCAAGGCCTCATCCAGCCTGGATGGCAAAGGCAGCAAAGCTGGGGAAGGGTCTGCACAGCAGGACTGGGGAGGAGAAGCTGAGGCTGTTCAGGTGGGAGAAAAAGGCTGAGGGGAGACCTCCTGGTTCTCTACAGCTCCCTGAAAGGAGGTTGGAGCTAGGTTGGGGGTTGGTCTCTTCTCCCAAGGAGCAAGTGACAGAACCAGAGGAAATGGCCTCGAGTTGTTCCAGGGAAGGTTTAAATTTGACATGAGGACCAATTCCTCTCCTTGAGGGTTGTCCAGGCCTGGCCCAGGCTGCCCAGGGCAGTGGTGCAGTCCTCATCCCTGGAGGGGTTTCAGAGCTGTGGAGATGTGGTGCTGAGGGCCATGGTTCAGTGGATGCCCTTGAGGGTCTCTTCCAAGGAAGAGCATTCTGAGATTTACCTCAGGTCATGCCTGCACTCCTTGGTTAATGTTCCTGCTCTGGAACTAAGAAAGGAGCTGGCCTCCTCTGGCAGGGGGGAGAGGAGAGCAAGACCCAGCAGGGAAGTATGGTTATGTGCAGTCAAAGCACCAAGAAATCTTCATAATCCTGTCCAGAGCAGCTGGGAAGTGAGCCTTGGGAAAGCTGGGCTGGCCTCCTGCAGAGCTGAGCAGGGGGAGTGTGCTGCTCTGTGGCTACCTGGAGTATTTGGGTGGGGAAAAGAGGCAGCACTGCTGATGTCTGCTGCACTCACAGGCTTGCTGAGGTGTGTGAGAACAGGAACACAAAACACAGACACTTGGGCTCAGAGTCTCAGTCTCTAGCAGAGAGGAGAGGGCCAGAAGCTGACCTCACTCATCACTCTGCTTCTGACCCCCCTGGCCCAGCCTCCAGACCCACCTTGCATGTAAGGCAGACCCTGGGGTGAGGTACAGTGATGATCCTTGAGGTCCCTTCCAGCCTTACCATTCTGTGATTCTGTGGGGGTGGGGAGCCCCTCCTGGGGATTGCTGGGAGGGGGATTGTGTTTGTGTATCAGCTTTAACTTGTCTGTGTCTGTAGCTGTTCTCTCTGTTGTGCTGAGCTGTACACAGAGCTGCAGTCCTTATGCCAGCTGCCCGAGCCTGGTCTGGGCGTTACCAAGGGTGGGGAATTCCCAGCCCCTCAGAGGGAGGAAGCTGAAGAGCAGCAGAGGAGGCTGGGGCTGGCTGGCAGTGCAGTGCCTGTGCCCTGTTGGCAGGTGAGGTGGCAGCTGGCTCCATGGGGCAGTGGCAGGGTGCCGTGGGGCACTGCCCCTTCGGCGCCATCCCCGGCTGGCGCTCTGCCCACGTCAGTCAGAGCCCTTTGCTGCTCCTGGGAGGGCTCATCTCACACCAGCTCTGTCTGTCTGCATCCTCAGGTGCTCATTTACATCTCTGGAAGTTCTCTCTAATTAGAAGGGGGAAAAATCAGTCCAAGTAGTGCCAAACTGGGCTGCACTTGGAGCAGGGAATCAGAGAACTGCCTGCTTGGGAAAGGCCTCAGGGTGCCTGAGGGCAGCCACAGCCCAGCACCTCCCTGCACACAGCCCCCAGCCCATGTCCCCGAGGTCCCCATGCAGGCTGCTTTGAAGTTTGCTTTACTTCAGCTGCTTTTGGAATCCAAACATGTTTGAAAAATACATAAAACAGTCAAAAGTTGCTGCAGAGCAAGAGAGCCTTTGGAGGGCTGCAGGGTGAGGAAGTTTGATCCTGTCTGACCTAGGGTCTGAGCTGCAGGACAGAGCCATCACAGAATCCCAGAATGGGGAGGCTTGGAAGTGACCTCCAGAGCTCAGCCAGTCCCAGCCCCCTGCCAGAGCACAGCACCCAGGGCAGGGCACACAGGAACACATCCAGCTGGGGCTGGAAGCTCTCCAGAGCTGCACAACCTCTCTGGGCAGCCTGCTCCAGGCCTCCAGCACCCTCACACCAAACAAGTTCCTCCTCCTGTTGAGGAGGCACCTCCTGGGCTCCAGCTCAGTACAGACCCTTGAGAGACATCACTTACCACCCATCTCTGCACATTGAGCAGTTGACCACAACCCTTTGGCTGCAATCATCCAAGCAATTCCTCCTCTGGACATTCCACCCATCAGATGCACATCCCTCCAGCTTTTGTGAGGGGCTGTGCCAAAGGCTTTGCAGATGTCCAGGTAGATCACCTCTGAGGTCTCCCTGGCACCTTCTTTTCTCCAGGCTGAACAGCCACCACTGTCCCAGCCCGCCCCACAGGGGAGCTGCTCCAGCCCTCTGCTCATCTTTGTGGCCTCCTCTGGCCCCTCTCAGCAGGTCCATGTCTCTGGTGCTGGAGTCTCCTAGCTGGACACAGCCCTGCAGGTGAGGGCTCTCAGTTTTCAGTGCTTGCAGCTTTGATCTTGGTAGGACAACTGAAGGCAGTTGTTGCTTTGCAGCAGCCAGTGCAGCACCGTCAGTGATACTTTGGGCTTTTAGCCTTCATTCTCTGAAGCTTTGATGTTTCCCCTTAGATTAGAGGCACATCTCCTCACTGTGCCATGACCTGGGAGATGATCTCTGCTCCTTGTGTCTAGGAGTGCTGTGTGCTGGGTCTGACTCTCCTGGATGAAGATGGAAAAACCTTCTGGTGTTTCAGTGCCCCAGTCTCCATGCAGCTGTCACCCAGGGCCTCAAGCAGCTGTGACTTCCTGCATCCCAGCCACACCATGGAGTACTGTGAAGGTTCAGAAGGCAAAGTTTGTCTGGAGTTAATCTCTGTGAGTGAAAGCAGGCAGTACATTGTGGTCAGCTTTGTGGTTTATATAAGCACCAAAAAGGTGAATGAGTGATATGGAACTGACTACTGACCTCACTGCCTGCCTCCTGTTCAGCTGATTCATTAATTCAGTTAGTCAGTAAACAAGGGAAATACAATAAATGGTGGTGGTTAAAACTAACTCCTGACTTCACTGGGTCACTCCAGAGCAGGAGACTCCACAACTTCTCTGGGCAGCCTGCTCCAGGCCTCCAGCACCCTCACAACAAACAACTTTCTCCTCCTGCTCAGCTGCCACCTCCTGGCTTCCAGCTTGTCCCTCTTGTTCCTTGTGCTGTCCCTGGGCACCACCACACAGAGCCTGGCACCTTCCCCTTGCCCCCACCCCTCACAGCCATTGCTCACATCCCCTCTCAGCCTTCTCCTCTGCAGCCCAAACAGCCCCAGGGCTCTCAGCCTCTCTTCCCAGCAGAGCTGTTCCAGTCCCTTCAGCATCCTCACAGCCTCTGTGGGACTCTCTGCAGCAGGTCCCTGTCTGCATTGCACTGGGGAGCCCCAAAGTGGGCACAGTATTGCAGGTGTGGAGTGAGCAGGGCAGAGCAGAGGGGCAGCAGAACCTGCCCAGAGCTGCTGCCGCTTTTCCTCATGTACATTCTGTACTCACTATGGGGTTCTACATCCAGATATGTGAAGCAAAATGANAGCTTTCTGTGAGCACTGTGCAATTCCTTCTGCAGGATCAGTGAGCAGCCAGAGGCCAAGCCCAGCACTTTCAGACAGGGTCCCTCTCTCCCCCCCACTCCCTGTTCTGCACCCTGAAAACTCTCCTAGCTGAGGGAACCCTCCCAAGCCTATGGGGGCTTGTCCACAGCACAAAAATCTTCCTCTTGCCAATCTGGTTTTGTTTTAGGAGCCAGCAGGGCAGGCAGTGAGCTGCAGAGGAGCTGGTGCTGGAGATTTTAAACCATGACTGGCTGGAGTGGTTTGTGTGGGATTAGAACTGCTGTCAAATTGGCACAGCTGGAAGTAGTTTTTGAAAGAAAAGAACATTTTCTCCAGGGCATGGTGGTATTTTCTTCCAAAAGATCATTAAAAAGCAGGCAGGGCTGCTTCGAAGCAGAGGAGCAGCCAGTGGAGTGTTTGCCTGGAAAGGAAGTGCCAGGGCTCAGCATGGAGCTGGGTTGCCTGCTGCAGCTAAATGGGAAGTAATCAATTAATGGCCTGCTGCTTCCTCAGCCCTTGTCTTCTGCAGCCCCTGGGAAGGATCCTCCTGGCAGCAGCAGTTCTGCTGGCTTCAGAGGCCTCAGCACTGCTCAGGTGAGGGAGAACCATGGCAGTGCAAGGGATATCTGAGCAGTCACAGCTCTGCAGTCCCCTGTGTGCAATCCCAGAATGGCTCAGGCAGGAGGCAGCCACAGCCTCCCTGGGCAGCCTGTGCCAGACTCTCACCAGCCTCACACCAGTGTGCTTGAGGCCCCATCCCTGCAGCCATCCAAGCTCAGCCTTGCTGTGTCCCTGTGCAGCCTGCTCTGGCTGCAGGTGTCCCTGTGCTGCAGGGGGTGGCCAGGATGCCCCTGGAGGGTCCCTCCCAGCCCAGTGCAGGCTGTGGGTGTGAGCTGCAGTTTCTCTCCTGTAGGAAGACTTCTCTGGCCCTGGCAGCCCAAGGTCATGTTGCCATAACTGCCATTTGGAGGAATGCCTCATTTTGAGCTCCCCTTGCTTTAACCACTTGCCCACAGCTGCAGCCTCATCAGCATCACAGCTGCCCTCAGCCTGCTCTAACCCTGGTAAGTGTTCAGAAACAACTCCACTTGAATCAGCAGAGCTGCTGGCACACCAGTGTGCTCCCCAGCTGAATAGAAGCAGCAGAGCTTTGCATATCTGAAGAGTTTAGTGGCTCAGATCTGAGAATGAAAACAGGATAGAGGCTCATGTGGGATTTATTCCTCCCAACAGGTTCAAACATCTTTGATTCAGGAAAAAAAAAAGGAAACAAAAAACCCACAAAAACCTATTGGAGAGAGGCCAGAGGAGGCCACAGAGATGAGCCCAGGGCTGGAGCAGCTCTGCTGTGAGCACAGGCTGAGGGAGCTGGGGGGGTGCAGCCTGCAGAGGAGAAGGCTCCAGGGGCACCTCAGAGCTGCTGCCAGTGCCTGAAGGGAGCCTGCAGGAAGGCTGCAGAGGGACTTGTGCTGAGGGGGTCTGAGCCAGGCCAAGGGGCAATGGTTTGGAGCTGAGGCAGAGCAGGCTGAGAGTGGAGCTGAGGAAGAAGTTGCTGAGGGTGAGGGTGGTGAGAGCCTGGCACAGGCTGCCCAGGGAGGCTGTGGCTGCCTCCTGCCTGGGGATGCTCAAGGCCAGGCTGGATGAGGCCCTGAGCAGCTGAGTCTGGCTGAGAGGTGTCCCTGGGCATGGCAGGAGCTTGGGGCAGAGGAGCTCTGAGGTCCCTTCCAGCCTGAGCCACTCTGTGACCCCCACTCTGCTGAAGCTGCTCAGGCTGTGCTGTGAGTGCTGCAGTGCTGCTCACACCTTCTGCTCCTCTCTGCTTTGGCAGGCTGGGGCTGGCTCATGTTTGTCACAGCCTTGGTGGATCACAGCTGCAGTGAGATCCTGTTTTACTCCTCTGGATTTAACACAGGTTGAGATGGCAGAAAGCAAAAAGACTCAGGGATGGGAGGATGAAGACATAGGAGGAGGTAGAAGTGGCAGTATCCATGCCAGGGATTCTGTTCCTGCTGCAGAATCACCTCACAGGGCACAGCAGATTTTTTGCCTTTGGAGAATTTTGAGCTGAAGGCTTTTCAGCAGTTCTCACCGCAAAGATGGATCAGCTTTGGCTGCTGGAAACTTCTTCACAGGCTGAAAACTGAACCAGCTGCTACTGTCACAGCCCCACTGGACAGTGCTCTGCTGGGCTGCTTACCTAGCTGAGGGTGGTGAGCTTGGATTGGAGACTGGCTCCAGACTTCCTGCAGGCTCCTGCTGCAGAACCTGTTCCTCAGCTCCACTCTCAGCCTGCTCTGCCTCAGCTCCAACCCATTGCCCCTTGGCCTGGCTCAGACCCCCTCAGCACAAGTCCCTCTGCAGCCTCCTGCAGGCTCCCTTCAGGCACTGGCAGCAGCTCTGAGGGGCCCCTGGAGCCTTCTCCTCTGCAGGCTGCACCCCCCCAGCTCCCTCAGCCTGTGCTCACAGCAGAGCTGCTCCAGCCCTGGGCTCATCTCTGTGGCCTCCTCGGGCCTCTCTCCAGCAGCTCTGTGTCCTGCTGCTGCTGGGGACAGCAGAGCTGGAGCAGGACTGGAGGGGAGGTCTGAGCAGAGCCAAGGGGCACAATGCCCTCTCCTGCCCTGCTGCCCATGCCTGCTGCAGCTCAGGCCATGCTTTGCCTTCTGGGCTGCAGGAGGGCACTGCCCTGGAACGTCCCAGCACAGCCAAGTGCTGCAGAGGAGCAGGCAGAGTTGCTTACCTGCCACTGTTTTCAGCTAAGAGAAACAGAATTTCAGCTGCTGGATCAAGGTCTCTCGTGTTGGTACAGTTGTGAGGCTGTCAGAGGAATTGATGTACTGCCAGAACTGCAGTCAGGACACAAATAGATTTGTGTGGGTTGGAGCAGATCTCATGGTAGTGCAGCAGCAATTGGTGTGTGTAGGAAGCCTGTTTGGTCCCTTCCTTTGAGGGAGAAGCCATCCACTGGTGATGGAGACCTGGAGCAGTGTGGATGGTGCCTTCTGAACAGGGCCCTGCATTTGGTTAGATCTGTGGGCAGAACTTCAGAGGAAGCTGCAACCTGGCTTTAGGTTGAGCTCTTATGCATGGCCTGTGCTGGCCTCCCTTCACAGCTGCATGCCCTGGTGCTGGTTTGGCCCTTCAGCACCAGCACAGCTCTCCCTGGGCAGCTGCCTGCCAGGATGCTTTGTGGGACAGTGAGGAAAGTGTTCAGAGAGTCACTCTGGGTGGAAAAGACCTTCAAGATCCTCGAGTCCAGCTGGAACCCAACTGCCACCAGCCCTGAACTCTATCCTGGAGCACCACAGCTACAGCTTCTTGAGCACCTCCAGGCAGGGCACCTCCACCAACTCCATGGGCAACCTGTGCCAGTGTCTCCCACCCTCACTTCTTCATCTCCAGTCTCAATCTGCCCTCCTCAGGTTTCAGTCCATTCCCTCTCATCCTGTCACTCCCAGCCCTCATCCAAATCCCCCCCCCCAGGTCTCCTGCAGACCCTTCAGGTATTAGAAGGCAGCTCTAAGGTCTTCCTGGAGCCTTCTCTTCTCCAGGCTGAACAGCCCCAAGTCTCCCAGCCTGTGCCTACAGAGGCAGGCTCTGCAGCCCTCTGATCTTGGATTTAGGAACCCTTTTGGAGCCAAGGTGAAGGCACTCACAGCTCTTTTGTGTTTGCAAATGGATTTTCCATCCATTGCCTGTGGCCTCTGGAAGGTTGCTGGGTGATGGAGAACCTTTGGAGAGGGTCAGGATTTGTTCTGCAGAGGAACTGGACTGAAAAGGGTTGTGAGATTGTGCCAGCAGATGGTGCAGGCAGTTAAAAAATGCCCTGGAGATGGCAGCATGAAGGCAGCAGTGCTGGAGTCTGTGACTTCTGCCAAGGTCTTTGGTGAGACAAATTAACCTGGGGGGGGGGTTGGCTGAATGGTCCTGGTGGCTGCAGGAGTGAGTGGAAGCTGTGAGTGCTGGAATGCTGCACAGGATGGCTCTGGGAGCATCAGCTCTCTGTGGGAGGGGTGAGTGTGCTGCTAGGGGAGACCATGGAATGGCTCAGGCTGGAAGGGACCTCAGAGCTGCCCCAAGCTCCTGCCATGCCCAGGGACACCTCTCAGCCAGACTCAGCTGCTCAGGGCCTCATCCAGCCTGGCCTTGAGCATCCCCAGGCAGGAGGCAGCCACAGCCTCCCTGGGCAGCCTGTGCCAGGCTCTCACCACCCTCACACTCAGCAACTTCTTCCTCAGCTCCACTCTCAGCCTGCTCTGCCTCAGCTCCAAACCATTGCCCCTTGGCCTGGCTCAGACCCCCTCAGCACAAGTGCCTCTGCAGCCTTCCTGCAGGCTCCCTTCAGGCACTGGCAGCAGCTCTGAGGTGCCCCTGGAGCCTTCTCCTCTGCAGGCTGCACCCCCCCAGCTCCCTCAGCCTGTGCTCACAGCAGAGCTGCTCCAGCCCTGGGCTCATCTCTGTGGCCTCCTCTGGCCTCTCTCCAGCAGCTCTGTGTCCTGCTGCTGCTGGGGACAGCAGAGCTGGAGCAGGACTGGAGGGGAGGTCTGAGCAGAGCCAAGGGGCACAGTGCCCTCTCCTGCCCTGCTGCCCACACTGCTCTTGGCTGCAGCCCAGTCCATGCTTTGCATTCTGCACTGCCCTGTGTGGTGCAGACTGATCCTAGACTAAATCTCTTCTTTCATGCTCAGATAAACATTTTGGAGGTTTCCAAGGTCACCAAGGGCTGGACCTTGTTGATGCAGCTTGGCTGCCTTTTCAGTTGCAGGTTGCCATGATGACAGGCTCTGGCTAGCTGGGAGGTTTTCTGAGCACTGCTCCTAGCAGTGGCTGTGGAAAGCTTCTCTCAGGAGCATTCTGAAGCATGGCTACATTGATAAGGTGCAGAGGTTTAGTGCAGCTGTGCTGGGAAACACTTGTGTGAAGGATCCATTTCTGGAGTGTAGGACAAAAGGGAATGGAGTGAAGCTCCATCGATCGAGGATGGATGGAGGAGGAAACTCTTGACAGTGAGGGTGGAGAGACAGTGGCACAGGCTGCCCAGGGAGGCTGTGGCTGTGCCCTCCCTGGAGGGGTTCCAGGCCAGGCTGGATGAGGCCCTGAGCAGGCTGTGCTGCTGGGAGGTGTCCTGCCCATGGCAGGGGGCTGGAGCTGGAGGAGCTTCAAGGTCCATTCCAGCCCAACCCATTCCCTGCATCTCTGGAAGCCCTGGGGCTGGTCTGCTGCTGGGTGTGGGGTGCAGGCAGTGCTCAGCAGCACCCTGCTGGCTGAGGAGCTGTCTGTGTGCCCAAGAAGGGAGCTGTAGGCTGGCAGCTGCTGGCACTGTAGGGTTTGCCTGTCCCTGTGTGCTGTCTGCCTGCTGCTGCCAGGCTCATTGTGGCTGCTCTGCTTTGCAGAGCTTTGGGGAGAGCTCAGGAGTGTTGAAGCAGAACTTTGCTATTTCTTTCCTTAATGTTGCTTCTCTTATTGTTCCAATCTGGCAAGAGCTGTGCTCTTCATCTCCAATCTTCCCAGCTCTCCACAAGAAGCAGATTTGCTGTTAATATCACACAGCTCCTTTAATTAGGTAATTAGCAGAGGGATGACAATAGCAGAGCTGGGGAGTGGAACACATCAGCCACTTGCCAAGCCTGAGCAGCCCAGCAGGTACCACAGGGGCTCCTGGTGCCCTTCCTTTCTGGTCCAGTGTCCTCAATGGTGCTGGCCTGGCTCTGGTGCTGTTCTGGCACAGGAGCTGCACAGCCTCACAGCTCTGTCCCAGGGAAGCAGTTGGCACTCTGCAGAGCAGAGCTTTGCCTGCCCAATGGTCCATGGCAGCTATGAAGGGCTGAGGATGAGCTGCTCTCAAGAGCCTTGCAGCAAACAGCTCCTTACACTGAGCCTGCTTGGGGCAGTTCCATGAGACACTGAATGGGAGGGGTTGGAAGGGACCTCCAGAGACCAAGCAATCCCAGCCCCTGCCAGAGCAGGGCACCCAGGGCAGGGCACACAGGAACACATCCAGGTGGGGCTCAAGCTCGCCAGAGCAGGAGACTGCACAACCTCTCTGGGCAGCCTGCTCCAGGCCTCCAGCCCCCTCACAACAAACAACTTTCTCCTCCTGCTCAGCTGCCACCTCCTGGCTTCCAGCTTGTCCCTCTTGTTCGTTGTGCTGTCCCTGGGCACCACCACACAGAGCCTGGCACCTTCCCCTTGCCCCCACCCCTCACAGCCATTGCTCACATCCCCTCTCGGCCTTCTCCTCTGCAGCCCAAACAGCCCCAGGGCTCTCAGCCTCTCTTCCCAGCAGAGCTGTTCCAGTCCCTTCAGCATCCTCACAGCCTCTGTGGGACTCTGAGCAGGTCCCTGTCCCTCCTGCACTGGGGAGCCCAGGGGTGGCTGTTTGGGCTTCTGCAGTGTTTCTGGGTTTGATATCCATGTCTCAGTGTGAGCTGGAGCAGCAGGGATGTCTGCACACAGCTGAGCCAAAGGATCAGCACAGCCTTTGGAGAGATTGGTGCCCAGGCTGTGTCTGGCTGTCAGCAGCTGCACCTTCTGCTTACAGAAGGCAGTTATTGATCAGGCAGTTGGGAAGGGCTTTGCAGATGCCTTGTTTCAGAGTCCAGCAGCTTGTTCAGATTTGTTTCAGCTTTCCTCCCCTTTCTGTTCTGAACAGAGAAACAGGAAAGTGCAGAATTTGCTTTTCTGAAGGGCACTCTCTGACCTTTATCCCAGAGTGCGCTGGTACCAAGCTGATGAATTGCCCAGACAGGACACTTCAGAGAGCCTCCTTTGTCCAGGGGAGGCTGAAACAGTGGGGTGGGAGAGGAAAATTCCTTGGGTCTGGCTCTTGTAAAGTGATTTGTGTGTTTTAGTTCAAAACTCCCAGCATGTCTGTGAGGAGAGAGCTCAGGCTCTGGTGCCAGTACAGGGCCTGGTTGTGCCAACACAACCAGGAAAGTGAGAGAGGGCATCCTGCCCCTCTGCTCTGCTCTGGGGAGACCTCAGCTGCAGGGACCCCAGCACAAGAGAGAGTTGGAGCTGGTGGAGATGGTCCAGAGGAGGCCACCAAGGNCCAAGCTCAGCCTTGCTGTGTCCCTGTGCAGCCTGCTCTGGCTGCAGGTGTCCCTGTGCTGCAGGGGGTGGCCAGGATGCCCCTGGAGGGTCCCTCCCAGCCCAGTGCAGGCTGTGAATTGTTTTGGTATGTTCTGTGCTGTGCTTTCCTGGGTGCTGCTGGGTGCTGTGTGCTTGGTGTGCCCTCAGTCCTGGTACTGCTTGGCCCTGGCTGGGACTCCATGAATGCCCACAGCTGCTGTTTGGGGCTTCCTGTGTGGTGCTGGTTTGTTTGGGTTTGGGGTTTCTCTTAGCCCTGTGTCCCTGGGGGTGGCAGGAGGTTGGAGCAGAGGAGCTCTGAGGTCCCTTCCAGCCTGAGCCACTCTGGGAGGCTGTGATGCAGAGCAGGATGCTGAGGGCAGTGCTGCCCCTGGCTGCTCTGTTTGCAGCATGCCATTGCCAAAGCTTTGAGACCTTTTTTTTCCCCTGCTTCCATGGCTGTGCAAGGTTTGTAGCAGTTCCTAATGAAGCAACACTCATTAGTCCTTGTGAGAGGCAGAGGGGCAGGGAGGCTGTGGCCCTGGGGCTGACAAAGCACTCAGCTCATCTGCTGGGCAGAGCTGAGCTTGGGGGGCAGAGATCACCTCAGAGAAAATTCTTATCTGGAACAGGAGGCAGTGCAGATAAGAGCAGCAGGAGAGGAGAGGCAGGATGCCTGTCAAACCTGCCTGCCACAGGGACCCTCAAGGTGTCTCTTGCTCCCCATACACTGGAGCAGGGCAGGCTGCAGTGGGAACATCCTGCAGCAAAGTCTCTGCTGGCAGGGAACTTAAGGGCAGTGGAGGAGAGGTGAGAGTGGGCTGCAGGGTGCTTGGCATTGCCTGAGCAGGACCATCCTGGCAGCTCAGCTTTTATTGCCTTCTCAGTTTGGTCTCATTGCTGCTAATCTGGGTGGGAGCTGGCAGAGCTCTGCTGGGCATCCGAGAGGCTGCAGCGTGTCTGGAGAAGGGCAGCCAGAAGCCCAGGGAGCACTAAAGAAACCCAAAGAGACACCAAAAGCCCAGGGAGGGCTAAAGAAACCCAAAGAGACACCAAAAGCCCAGGGAGGGCTAAAGAAAATCTGTTAAAACTTGGCTGTCCTGAGTGGGTTCTGCAGAACAGATGAAGTCAGAGTCCCAGAATGTCAGGGGTTGGAAGGGAACCCCCTGGATAGTCCACCCCAGGGCAGGGCGCACAGGAACACATCCAGGGAGGCTGGAAAGCCTCTGGAGAAGGAGACTGCACAACCTCTCTGGGCAGCCTGCTCCAGGCCTCCAGCACCCTCACAGGGAAAAAGTGTTGCCTTCAGTTCCCCTGGCACCTCCTCTGCTCCAGCTGGCACCCAGTGCCCCTTGTGCTGGCTTTGGACAGCCCTGAGCAGAGCCTGGCTGCAGCCCTGCACATCTCTGTCACCATGAGTGAGGGCAGCCCTCAGGCTCCTCTGCTGCCAGCTGCCAGCCCCACAGGAGATGTTCCCTGCCCTCGGCACAGGGTTTGGGAGTGGCAGAGCTGAGCACAGACTGTGAGCAGAGCTGAGGAGTCGAGGCCTGGGCTGCAGTGACTCAGTGGGAGTGCAGCAAGGCCTGGTGCCCGGGCAGGGCTCTGGGGCTGGCTGCTCCACCAGCATGGCACAGGCTCTGGGCTGTGATTGTGACTCAGCACTTGCTGCTGACTCAGTGCTCAGCACTGGGACCTCTGCTGCTGCTTTGCTGCCTGCAAAAGGAAGGAGGAGGTGGGAAGAGGCTTAGAACTACTGAGGAAGTTTGAACTCCCCAGAGAGAGAAGTTTTACCCTGCTTGGGCTGTTTGACAGAGTGGCAGGGTGGTAGGGGTTGGGAGGGACCTGCAGGGGTCACCCAGTCCAACCCCCTGCCAGGGCAGCATCACCCAGGGCAGGGCACACTCTGGGAAGACTGAAGAAACACAGAGACAGCAAAGGCTGAGAGACCTCAGCCAAAACCTTCTTCAGGAGGCTCTTCATGAGCTTGATGTAAATGGTAAGGGAAGAGGTCCTGGTAAAGCAGGAGGGCACAGAGGGAGGTGCCCAGGTGATGCTTCCTCCATCTGTGTGCTGAACACTGTCCCCAGGTCTGGTGTGCCCAGCACCAGGACACATTGCTGCTGGGGGTTCAGCCTGGAGAGCAGAAGGCTGAGGGCAGAGCTCATTGCTCTCTACAGCTCCCTGAGAGGAGGCTGCAGTGAGGCTGGGCTTGGGCTCTGCTCCCAGGTCACCAGAGACAGGGTGAGAGGCAATGTGCTGGAGTTGTGCCAGGGTTGGGTTGGAGATGAGGAGGAATTTCTTTGCTGAGAATGGTGAGGGGCTGGGGGAGGTTGCTCAGGGAGGTGGTGGAGTCCCCAAGCCTGGAGGTGTTCAGGAAGCTGTGGCTGTGCTGCTTCAGGGCACAGTTCAGTGGCCATGGTAGCTGGTTTAGGACTGGACCCAATGACCTTAAAGTTCTTTTCCACCCTTGCTGATTCTCTGCCTGCTTGCAAAGTGGTGCCCAGTGCCTGCTGCTCCTCAGGAGTTCAGGCCCTGCCTGCCTGCTCAGCCCTTCCCTCCCCAGCAGATGAAGCTTCTTCATTACTGTCAGCTTTGAAGTGTTTTCCAGCTGCAGAGGGAGGGGAGGAGGGGTTGGTGCTTGCAAAAAGCACCGTTTGGGGCTTTTATGTCTCCATTCTCCTTGTCTGCTGCCTTCATCTCCCTGCTGCATGTCCTTGTGAGACAAAGGCAGGGGACAAGAGCTGCTCTGTCGACTGCAGGATTGCAGTTTGCTGCTCCTGCTCCGAGGCTTCGCTGCCAGAAGCCACTGCACTATTTTTAGGAATTCTTTAGGATGAGGAATCATTTTCCCTGGAAAAAGGCCATCAGCCAGCAGCTGATCAGAGTCCAGCTCTGCACTTCTGGAGTGCCTGGGCTGGTGGTGGTGGGAGGCTGTGCTGTGAATGATCTGCTGGGAGTGAGCCTTCCTGGGGCATTGCTGCTGCTTGCCTGCAGATCTTGCACTGTTACTTTTGTTTTGTGGTGTCCTCTCTTACCTTACTGCAGCACAGAGAGGTAGAAAAGAGCTCTGCTGTGAGCACAGGCTGAGGGGGCTGCAGAGGAGAAGGCTCCAGGGGCACCTCAGAGCCTGAAGGGAGCCTGCAGGAAGGCTGCAGAGGGACTTGTGCTGAGGGGGTCTGAGCCAGGCCAAGGGGCAATGGTTTGGAGCTGAGGCAGAGCAGGCTGAGAGTGGAGCTGAGGAAGAAGTTGCTGAGGGTGAGGGTGGTGAGAGCCTGGCACAGGCTGCCCAGGGAGGCAGGCCAGGCTGGATGAGGCCCTGAGCAGCTGAGTCTGGCTGAGAGGTGTCCCTGGGCATGGCAGGAGCTTGGAGCAGAGGAGCTCTGAGGTCCCTTCCAGCCTGAGCCCTGCTGGGAGTCTATGGAAGTTTCACTTCTTCGTTTCTCTTTCCCTCTCTGGTGCCTGGGATGCTGCTCATGTTGCTTTGCTGCTGCTTGGTCTTGAGGAACTCTGCTCCTTTTCATTGGGGAGGCTTTAGAGAGCCTTGGGATCTAGCTGACAACAGAAGCATTGCTCTGAAGGCTCCCTGGAGTGCAGCTTGGCTGTCTCAGGGCTGCAAATCCCTGAGCAGCAGCTCCTAGCAGCAGCTCCTGCCAACCTCTCAGCTCCCAGGCTCTGCACACAGGACTCATTCATGGGGTCCCTGTCTCTGGCTCTGCAGCTTCTCTTGGAGTCTTTGAGTCCTGGCAGCTGCTGAGTGCAGCGAGGCAGAGCTGTGGTGCTGCAGAGGGAAGGACAGAGCTCTGCTTTGCCAGAGCTGATGGTGCCATGCATAGTGCTGGGCAGGGATTGTCTCTCCTTGCTGCCTGGCTGCTCTTCCCTGGCTGCTGCACTCCTTATTCTGCCCCAGCAGACGACGTGGCACAGGGAGCTGCATTCTACAGGCTCCTCCTGAGCATTCCTGAGCTGCCTTTGCTCTGTCCTCTCTTTCCATCCTGTCCCTTCCACCTGCCCAGATGTGCCTGTTCCTTGGAGCAGTGGTTGGCAGCTTGGTGTGCAGGGGCAGTTGAGTGCCAAGTGGTGACCCTCAAGGGTGTCTGTTGGCACCACTGCTGTTCAGTGTCTCCAGCAGTGCTAGAGACACTGAGACTCTCAGCAGGTGTGCAGATGACACCGAGCTGAGAGGTGAGGTCGATAGGGCTGAAGGGTGGGATGGAGCCATCCAGAGGGGCCTGCACAGGCTGCAGAGGTGGGCATGGAGAAGCTGAGTGAAATCCAGCAGGGACAAGTGTGGAGTCCTGCATCTGGCAAGGAGCAACCTCCACGAGCCAGGAGAGGCTGGGGGCTGAGCTGCTGGAGAGCAGCTCTGGGGGAAAGGACCTGGGGGTCCTGGTGAGCAACAGGATGGCCATGAGCCAGCAGTGTGCCCTGGTGCCCAAGAAGGCCAAGGGCATCCTGGGCTGGGTTAGAAGGGCTGTGCTGAGCAGGTCAGAGAGGTTCTCCTGCCCCTCTGCTCTGCCCTGCTGAGGCCACATCTGGAATATTGTGTCCAGCTCTGGGCCCCTCAGCTCAAGAAGGAGCTCAGGGAAGTGCTGGAGAGAGTCCAGCAGAGCCCCAAAGCTGCTGCAGGCAGTGAACATCTCCTGTGAGGCCAGGCCGAGGGAGCTGGGGCTGGCAGCTGGCAGCAGAGGAGCCTGAGGGCTGCCCTCACTCATGGTGACAGAGATGTGCAGGGCTGCAGCCAGGCTCTGCTCAGGGCTGTCCAAAGCCAGCACAAGGGGCACTGGGTGCCAGCTGGAGCAGAGGAGGTGCCAGGGGAACTGAAGGCAAAACTTTTTCCCTGTGAGGGTGCTGAAGGCCTGGAGCAGGCTGCCCAGAGAGGTTGTGCAGTCTCCTTCTCCAGAGGCTTTCCAGCCTCCCTGGATGTGTTCCTGTGTGCCCTGCCCTGGGTGCTCCTGCTCTGGCAGGGGCTTGGACTGGATGAGCTCTGGAGGT
>VWYK01075420.1:0-11983 GCA_013399775.1 Semnornis frantzii
GTTTGTTTGTTTGTTTCCCCATCAGCTTCTCTAGATGACTTATAAGTAGCTAATTGTATTTCCCTCACTACTGTCTGAAAGAATGGGAACCATTTACATGTATGTTCACTTAAATGATGTACACTTTGGAATTAAAAGGATTGTCATTGACACTGAGCTTTGGAACTTTGCATTTTGCTCTTTATCACAAGAAAATCATCTTTACAAGGACATACTGAAATGGAATACATACTGATGGAAGAGGAGGGGGGCTTTTGCTGCCTGTGGCTACCTCATTGCAAGGCTGAAATTGCAACTATTTGTAATGCTGTGTTTGTACAACATATGGCACCAGCGTCAGCATTGTTCAACATGCTTCCACACAAATTTATTATCCAGAAAACCTTAAGACTAGTAAGTGTCTAATTTATAGTTTCATTTAAAAATATTAATCTAATAGCAAGGCAGATGGATGAAAATTAGTTGCCATTTTCTCATTCAAGGCTTTATGCCATGTTGCAAGCATTGTTGTCTTCAGCTAGGAATATACATCTCCTGAGGTCAACACAAAATACAAGTCTACTTCTACAATACAAAATCAATTCTTAAAATCTAGGTTACTACCTCCTTTCAGGTAGTTGTAGAGAGCGATGAGGACACCCCTGAGTCTCCTCCAAGCTAAACACCTCCAGCTCCCTCAGCCTCTCCTCACTGGGCTGTGCTCCAGGTCCCTCACCAGCTTCATCGCCCTTCTCTGGACACATTCCAGTATCTCAACATCTCTCTTGAATTGAAGGGCCCAGAATTGGACACAGGAATCAAGGTGCGGCCTGACCAGTGCTGAGTACAGGGGCAGAATAACCTCCCTTGTCCTGTTGGCCACACTGTTGCTGACACAGGTCAGGATGCCATTGGCTCCCCTGGTTACCTGGGCACACTGCTGGTTCATGTTACGATTCATGTTACTGCTGGTTCATCTACGATTCATAGCTACGATCTACCAGCAGCCCCAGGTCTCGTTCTGTCTGGCTGCTCTCCAGCCACTCTGTCCCCAGCCTGTAGTGCTGCTTGAGGTTGTCGTGGCCAAAGTGTTGAACCCTGCACTTAGCCTGATCATAAAAGGAGATCAGGTTGATCAGGTAGTACCTGCCCTTCCTAAACCCATGCTGGCTGGCCCTGCTCCCTTGGCCATCCTGTAGGTGCTTTGTGATGGCACTCAAGATGACCTGTTCTGTAACCTTGCCTGGCATTGAGGTAAGGCTGACAGGTCTGGAATTTCCTGGTTCCTCCTTCCGGTCCTTCTTGTGGGCCATTGGCCAGCTTCCAGTCTTCAGGGACCTCTCCAGTGAACCAGGACTGTTGATAAACGATGGAGAGTGGCTCAGCCAGCTTGTCTGCCAGCTATCTCAGCACCCTAGGATGGATCCCGTCTAGTCCCATGCACTTGTGAGGATCCAAGTGGCTTAACAGGTCCCTTACTGCTTCCTCCTGGATTACAGGGGGACTATACTGGTCCCTGGCTCCAGTTCAGGAGGCCAGTTGTCCTGGAGACAACCTGTCCCACAATTGAAGATTGAGGCAGAGAAGGTGTTAAGTACCTCTACCTTTTCCTCATCTTTTTTTACTATATTCCCCTCTGCATCTCATAAGGAGGGGAGATTGTCCTTGTCCCTTCTTTTGCCATTAATGTATTTATAGAAGCAATTTTTACTCTCCTTAACAGCAGTGGTCAGTCTAAGTTCTAAATGGGCTTCTGCCTCTCTATTTTTTTTTTTTCCCTACAGGACCTAGCAACATCCTTAAATTCTTCCTGGGATACTACATTTTTCCAAAGGTGATACAACCCCGGCCTTGCATGATCTAAAATGACTATTTAATGTGTTCTGGATTTCTGTATCTTCCAATCTTGCCTGTACACTTTGTTTACTTTACAGCAGGAAAATGTAAAATACCACTGAAAAGGGTCTCCTGAGAACAGGGTTATTTTTCAGAGGGTAGTTATAACAGAGATGACTATTCAATATTCAGCATCAACAGGACTTACAAGAATACACATTGGTGCTTGCAGAATAGTATCTTACTAGCAGCTTTCATGACCTGTCAGAAAAAGAAACAAACCCACTGAAAGCCATGGTAACCTCTTCTAAGAAGGAGTCAGCAAATCTTTGTCAAATCCTTGAAGTCTGCCAAGAGCTCTAATTTAATTAGTAAGTGTTTCTTTAACAAGGCAAGGCAATCTAGCCGTTACTGCATTGGACTGTGATGAAACAGCTGAGAGCTGATTCTTTGACTCTGCCACTAATCAAACAAATGGCCTTGGGCAACTCACTGCAATCTTCTCTAAATTTCCTGGAATAGAAGGAATAAACCTAATAATGACAGTTTGAGAAACAGGCCTGTGTCTACCTATGAGTTCCTGTCGCTTTTAGAACAGTATTTTTCCTTACATCCTTCCAAACTAAAAGTTCTATTCTGGAGCAGAAACATACCACTGGAGGGGGGGAAAAAAAAAAAATATATATATACACACACATATATATATCTATCTCTTTATTTGGAAAACTAGAACATGTTCATTGTGAGGTTGCTGACATCATCTATTCCCCCAAAAGAAGTGCTAATCAAGGAGAAGGCATCAATCATTAGCACCTTAAATATAAACATAAATAAATATAAATATTTTTATATGCATACATGATATTCTGCTGGTTTGTTTGTTGTTTTTTTTTTTTAAATACACGGCCCTGACCTAACACTGGGCTGAGCATTTTCCAGGTCCAGCTGAACCCAGTGCTTACAAATAGACAATGAACTGCACTTCAAACAGTTTGTTTATGCCCCACCAAAATGAACATATACCAGGTTGCATGCAGATTTTAAATGCTTTGACAAGACTACAAACACAACTGCATTCTGAGTACTGAATTCTCCCCTATATCTGGACAAAAAGGTTTACAATTTTTCATGACACTTGGGATTAAAAAAAAAAGTCCAAGCAGTCCTTTTTACACTGTTCAGTGCAGAGCCTGCAGTTGAAATGTAGAAACAGCAATAAGGAGGTTTATGGCCTGAAAAATAATGTGCCTTTTTGCCTTTTTGTTTCATTGTTTTTGTAGATAACTCCCAAGCAACATCCCTTACTGATGGAGAATCCTGTTACTGTGTCATTACCCAAAACTAATTCATCCCAGTACTTGAGTGAATTATTAGTTCCTTTAAAACTGCATTTATTGTACAAAAGGTAAAATGATGAATAAGCCAGTACATCTGGAATGAGGAAAGGTTCTGAATGGTCTGCACTGGATAGGAACCACTTAGTATTTTCAGAAGAATTTTACACAAACATTACAGGTGGAATGGAAGCAAACATCCCTCTTTAATTACTACACCATATAATCAGACCTCCATACCTCATCTGTACTAGAGTGTGGCACTTAGAAATAGCCTTATAGAATAAATATTTTGTCCATTTTTTAGACAGAGGATAGACATATGGCAGCTGCCTTTTTTTTTTTTTTTTCACTACAGTCATTCCTACTTAAGGTAGACAGATCAGTGGGTTTTAAGCATTGAGTTATAGCTGAAATACAATTGAGAGCACTAAGGTCCCAGTCCTGAAATGTGTTCATCTGCAAAAAGTGAGAAGGTTATCAACCACTGTTGTTCTTATTAATTGTTCTTATTTCA
The DNA here is from genome assembly GCA_013399775.1 of Semnornis frantzii. Lineage (NCBI taxonomy): Eukaryota > Metazoa > Chordata > Aves > Piciformes > Ramphastidae > Semnornis > Semnornis frantzii. The sequence continues at coordinate 3,667 of VWYK01075420.1, forward strand.
AGAGTTTGCTGGAAAGAGTATGGATTTATAAGGAAACTGATTTAAAAAAAAAACCAAAAACCACATTTCATAATTCTAGGCATTGGGTGTAAGAAGACGTGACAATGAGAACAAATTATCTAAATGCCTTACTAGTGTTGGGAGATGCACTTGCACATAATGAAAATATTGCCTTTATTTCAGATGATAAATTTGTTCTTTATATTAATTTGGCCAAGCATTTATTCACTTTAAAGATGAATTAAAAACATTTGTATTTTTCTTTGTAGATCTTCAGATGAACATCTGTTTTCCCCAAAGCCTCTTAATAGCAAAGGAAAAGAGTCTCCAGCTACACCCTCTTTGTTCTCTCCTTTTCTCTTCATAAGGGTATTGCTAGGCTAATTAGCTGACATGCATCATCCCATTTTACAAAAAAATTCATGCCTCAGAAGTGCCAACAAGTAAAAAAAAAACAAAGAACAAATAATTAAACAACACAGAAAGACCTCAATGAGAAGGTTAGTAAAGACAAATTAAGGATTAAAGTAGGAAATGTCCTACAGTTTACCCATGGCAGAAAGCTGAGCTATACAATAAGAATTATTTACTTTTGCTACACAACAGGAGGTGCATGCTGTGAACTCTTCCCTAAAAATAATGTATTTTAAACCAGCATACAAAGATGAGTGAAATCTAAGCCGATTCTTTCTATAAATCAACAGAAGAGTTGTTCTCAGATTGATCACATAATCAATGGTCAAGCGCAGGGGTGTGGGGGGCACTATTTTCTCAGAGTTTTCTTAATTGTCTGAGGGATGATAATTTGCATCTACATCTAAACAGATCACATTTCAAAATCTTCCTACAGGCAACAAAATTTCAAATGCCAAATCCTTTCTCTACCCATCAGTCTCTCTAACCTTCGTCATCTTGAGTTAGACAAACGCTTTTAAAAGCTGTAGCTTTCTTCATAACAGGATCAGACAGGTAAGACCATATATGTTCTAATGCGCCCTTTTTTGCCCATAGAAACGTTACATCTTCAGTCATGAACTGGAATTGCTTTCCACAGGAGCCTACAGAGGCAACATTTTCCGTTAGGTTTGAACTATTAAATATAGTAATAGCCTTCCAGTATCTGAAGGGGGCCTACAGGAAGGTTGTAGAGGAACTTTTACAAGGTCTTGTAATGACAGGATGAGGGACAATGGGTTTAAACTGGCAGAGGGGAGATTTAGGATGGATGTTAGGAGAAAGTTCTTTACAGGGAGGGTGGTGAGACACTGGAACAGGTTGCCCAGGGAGGTTGTGTCTGCTCCCTCCCTGGAGGGGTTGAAGGCCAGATTGGACGAGGCTTCGAGTGACCTGTACTAGTGGGAAGTGTCCCTGCCTACGGTAGGGGTTTGGAACTAGATGATCCTTGAGGTCCCTTCCAACCTTACCGTTCTATAGAAATCTCTGCCCATTCACTTTTATATTCCTCATCCAACAAATATGGATGCTGGTGAGATGATAGACAGGACAGGGTGGACAGGTTTTCCTACTGTCCTGACTAATGTCTCCTCCTGCCACTATCAGAGGCAGAATTCTGGGAATGCTGGTTTGGCCCAGTAGGCCAAATATGAGAATGCTACATTTAATAACATCATATATAATATCATCTTCAATCACACACAAAAATGGGTTTCAAATATCTGCAAGAAAATATGAAAATATGAAAGATCGTAACCAAATGCATTAGGTGGATTATTACTTAAGGCAAATAATTCTGAAACTTTTCATATTTAGCATTCAATTGTCAGAAAGTATATTTACAAAAATAAGACAGGTTTCCAAGACATGAAACTGGACAGAAATCATTAATCAGAAAGCCACACTTTTCAGTCTGAAAATATTGAATGAAAAGTATTAATGATGGATTAGAAGGGAGATTGGAGGATTTTGAAACTTAGTTTTATGAAGTGGGAAAAAAGCCCCAAACAAACAAGCAAACAAAGGAGAAAAAAAAAAAAAAAAAAAAAGACCAAACAAGCATAAGGGAAAAATGGTGCATTACAGAAGTTCATTTAAATGTTAAGAATGAACATCTGTATCCAATTTCTCCTTTACAACTGAAACACTTAATGAAACCTCCCAAGACATTGATTATACCGAAGTCGTTTAGGGCATAAAATCCAAAACATAGCACAGGTAGATAGTATGTCTTGTATAACACTTTTTTTCCTTACTTTAAAAAGAAGGTGATGATCCCTATTTGACAGATGGGAATAGGAAAAATAGATGTAAGACAAAGTCATTTCCTGAAGTTAACACCTGCTGTGACAACCTGAAACAGAAAGCACTAATTTCTTTATCAGTGGCCAGCCAGAAGAGTTTTCTCATAAGAGGGTTAATAGGTATGGTCTTTGTTTAAATAGAGGTGGGAAGACTAACCTTTTGCTTATGCTTGTTCATAAGAATATATTTGATCTTCAATACGTGTTACGGAGGCGATCAGTATCGTTATTGGAAACTAAGGCATGCATCATAGTAATGGCATGCCAAGGTCCGAGGTCAGCCAGCAAACAAGGAAATTAAACCAAGACAGCTTAGTCTAGTCATGTGCTTATAATTTAAGCCAAGAAACACTAAGGGTATGGAGTGCTGAAAGAAAACTCCAGACCGGTTGTGTGCGTCATGTTCAACATTTTGAATTTTTCCTTATGTACTGATTTTGTTTTCTAGATCTTATATTTAAGGAACAGTAGCCTCTCTTCTCTCCTCACAAAAAACAAAACCCAAACCAAATACCAATAAAACAACAAAAAAAACCCCCAACCCACACTCATGCAAAAAAAGCCAAAACAAAAACACAAACACAAAAACAATAAAAGGTGAGATTTCTATGTAAAAAGATGGACAATTCACCACAAAGTTTTAAACTGCAAATGAAGTGCAAGTTTAAATTATTTAACACTTACATACTGTCAATGTATTCTGTATTAACAATGTAATACATTATTTTTCTTAATTGTATCTAATTTCCAGCATAATACAAATCTTCTCATAAGTATGAAATACCATTGCCTTGATTACAACTTTTAAAACATACATTTTATTAGGTTAACTGTTGTCTACTTGTCAATAACTCATTCAAATGTGCTGAATAGTCTTGCTCCTCCTCAGGCGTAACTGGTAAATAATATGGAAAGAAAGATCAATGATGGACAGAAAGGAACTGTTCCATACCACAAGTTGCCCATGTCTTCAATCACCAGTGTTGTCAAAGACAATGCAACTAAGAAAATCTTTCATCACTACTAGTAAACTTCATGAGTAGAAAGAAAAACCTGGATTGTTACAGGAAGAACTTGAATGATGGTAACTATCAGTCATTAATGTTCCGAACTGAAAGGCATTTTCCATGTATCATATATTACACCAAATTAAATATGTGTCAAGAAGTCAAATAGAGGACATTTATTCATTGACAGAAGCCACAAAGACAAATAGTACGCCTGAATGAATCCATTAGTCTTTACAGATTTCTTTTAAAACAAAGATACAGTGTTTAATAAAAGCTTGAATTTGTCTTTGGTTAACGGATTCTGTTCCCAGTTCAAATCAGACAACAGCTTAAGAAATTTGAGCTAAGGTTAATTTCTGAGCTACACTATTTTCCATCAGATAATTTGCATCCAATGATTCTTTTGTACTGTTGACCACTTTGCTTCCTCCCCTTAGGATTAAATAAGTTGCTTTATGCAAGATCCTTTATGCTTCCTTTATTCAATGTCTTGGTATATTTAAAAAAACAAAGGGTTTTCCTAGAGCTTGACAATGGTGTCAGTTTGCAGGGCAGCACAGATAGACAGTCACAGTACTTCTGTATTAGGTAAAACAATTCGAAGATTTCAAAGTGATACGAATTCTTAAAAGCCAAGGAAAATTAGCAGTAAGAAGAATTTAAATGATTAAATATATTTAGCAGAATGATCAATAAAAGGAGATGTAATAAAAATACACTGAAGAACAGATGATCTATAGATAGCAGCCTTTGAGTTGTAATATTTTTGCCTCATAGCACAGTAAAGGAATATTTTTCTCGAGTGACATAAGTAAATTAAAATTTTATTAGAGCAGGAATTCAGCAAGCTTTAAAAATAGCTGACACTAAAATGGACATAAAATATACGTACAATTATGAAAATTGATTATAATTAATATTTTTTAAACAATTGCAAACCTTATGTTATGGGTCCTCTCTGAGACTATCAGCAGCTTCAGCATGTGGGTTTACCTACTCCAGACCTTTCGCTTGGCATGGCCAGGTCACTGCCACACTGCCAGGGCTTCAGAGCCAAAAGTGTCAAATCGCCCATCCCAAGACACCTGAGGCCATCAAGAAGGGATGGGTGAGATCACAATGATTAATTTCTTCTCTCTTAGCAATTGTTGCATGCCTTGCAGGAAATGTGAGGATGATTTCAGATATACAAGCAGTTGCCACACTAGACATCTCTCAGGAGGCAATTACTTCTGGTCAATACCAACTTATTTGCAGCAGTCTGGGAAGTGTTTGCCTAAAAACACACGCTGCTAAGAAGCAGTTACCATGTTTGTTCACTGTTACACAAGGGACACTGCCCTTGCCACACCGATGATGGGAATTTGCTTTTTAAAGGAACTTAGGCAAACAGCAAGGAAGTCTGGGAGTAATGATAAGAAGGAAAGAGTTAAGAGGATGACTTTCGTGGCCTTGGTTTGACCTCATTTTGTAGGAATGAAAACTGAGTCCTGGGAAACAAATGTAGTCTGACACAGCAAAAGGTGCAGTCTTAGATCTGAGTTAATATAGATGTGAAAATACAGATCTGAGATTGGAGGATCAGAATTTCCTATGGCCTGACAGATACAGAAACTCCTCAGTTTTTAAGTGTCCAGGGTCTGGAGGCCAAAGGGAATCCACCTCTGTGTTACAGTTGAAGTAAAAAGAATTAGCTCTACCTGTTGTGATGAAATCCAAGTTTTCAGTATGTGAACCAAGTGTAAGAGATGATACAGCACTCCCCTGAGCCTGCAGTCAGACTGAAAGAGTAATATGACACTGGGAATTCCCGAGTCCTTTATGGACATACATTTTTAGAATGGATGCATTGGTATCACAAGAGGAAAAGCTTTGTTTATCACGGAAATCAGTAGCGTTACTTAAGAACATATGCCACTCCAGGATAAGTGCTAGGAGTCCCTCCAAACACCCCTATAACTGTTTTTTCCTTTTCTACACATGGCAAGAAGAAGGTCTTTGTTACCTTGATATACAAGATCCCAATGCCATCCTATGGCTGACTTTCCCCTCCTCTAAGATTTCTCTAAATTTTATTCCAATGGCATTTATCTCTGACGGACAAACGAATTGATTTTAAATGACATGGAGCAAGCTCTAACCAATCTGTTAACTGATGTATGACAAAGGCTTGTGCTGGAAACCACTGAAAAACAATTCAACATCGCAAGGTAAACTAAAGTAACTGAATTATATAGTCTTCTGGTTTATTAATATGGGGGCCAGTTTCACCTAAATCATCTTCCACAGTAACTGCATGTCTTTGCATTACGAAACATACCCTTTGCTAGCCGATAACTCCAGCAGGGATGCTGGTTGCAAACCAGAGAATCCTCTTAAGTCAACAGTCCATTTCTCCAAAGCAACAGAAAAATCAGTTCCAAGCCTGTGGCATTCATTGGCAAAGAGACAAAACATCTGAATTGCACCTCTTCATGGAAGGAAAGTGAAATAATGATAGCACTGCTATCAACCAAACAAGTTATAGAAAAGGCAGACACTAACGTTCAAAACTGCACATACATGAGACAGCTGCATCTGCAGATGACTGTGCATCTAAGTATTTTTTTTATTGATCTGCTTCTCCTGAGACCTAACCGAGCTACTATGGACAGAAAGGACAACTAATGAGTCATGGAAGAAGCTGAAATAACAAGCCATAAGGTTAAATCAGAGATTAGTTGGGTTAGTATAATCTAGCTATCAACTTTCTCATTAAGTAAAAAAACACTTCATGATAAAACACTAAAGCAAAGCAGTAAAATCAGTTTACAAAGCAGTAAAATCAGTTTAATCTGTCAACTTTCTCATTAAGAAAAAACACATTGTAATAAAACACCGAAGTAGTAAAGTGAAATCTGTCAAATATCTCTAGCGCTCTCTGCACACATTCTGTAGGTGACTCAATACAGATATGAAAACTATGTGCCAGCTATGTGGTTTTTTGACATCTAATTGCAGAAGATATGATCTGATCCTAAGTATGACTTAAGCCAATGATAAATTAATATCAACTTAAATGCTTATTATCAACTTGTTATGAGAGACATGCCATTAAATATAGCTCCTAATATCTTTCAACTGTCTACTTATCACAAAATTAGCATTTACAGATCTAAAACCATTCTCGATCCTATAAGCAAGGATCATCCAACCAATTGTGGGATGCCATCAAACAAACAAAACAGAGAAATCTCTATTAGACCCTGTTAATTTATTATTCCAAACCAAGAACTGTTGAGAACTGGAGTCAGGGAAACAAGGATCACTGGGATCACTTCAGAGAGGGTAAAATTTACCAAACAGGGTAGAGCAGAATCCAAATTTCAGAGGGAAACAAAATAAAATGGTGTCATTACCAAACTCCATATATTTTACTGGATAGAACAATATACTGAATGCAGTTATTGTTTTCTTTATCAGAACTCTAAAGTGAAAAATTTTCTTAAAAGTATGCAGTGATACAGAAAAAAATCAAAGTACACTAAGAAAGTGCAAACAGGGAGAGATAAACTTGGGAAGTCTCTGAGTTTGTTTGATTTTTACTTTTTTTTTAAAAAAAAAATCTAAGCAAACAAACACCAAAAACAACACACACACACACACAAATACTGAGGTCCCTCATTGAAGACCAAGGATATGTAGAACTACCATGTAAGAACAGACATATACCCAGGCAAACCATGCAATAAAAGCATTGTCTTTCTCAGACAATACTCTCCTCTTGTATCTTATCCCTTGCAATCCTGGACTCTGGCAAATATTGAAGTGGGTTTGTGCTTTTTCCGTTTGACATACAAGAGGACATGCCTTGAAGATGTCCATGAATGTGGCTTATTTAGTGACANATGTTGTTAGCACAACATTCTTACCACACTAATAAACTACCTAAATGCAGTGTAGTTACATGTCTAATATCCAACTTACGAGTACAGTTGTAGCTATATGTTAAAAAACACACAAATATTACAGTTCATTATGATCTGTGGTTACAAATTCATACTATATACCTATACTCATACTGTTTAAATAGAGCCAATCTACAAAAATAGAATGTTCAGTTCCATATACATATATATACAACTTGGTTATGAATCTGAGGAAACTCATTTGTAGCCTTAGCAACATATGCTAATGAGCTAGATTTCTATCAGAAGTATTTTTAATAGCTTCTATCATACTTCATTTGGTAACCTTAAAGGGAATTTAGTATTTACCGGTAGAATTAGCAGCTAACTCAAATCTTTCTCACTAAATTCCATTTAAAATTCAGTATTTGTTCATAAATATTTAAATGAAAACCAAACTGTATTCTTTCAAGGCAAGGCAAAAAAAAGTCAGAAAGCAAATACAAGTCCCTGCATGCTCTCCAAACTGAGCATTTCTTTTTCATCATAAGTATGCCTTCTAAATAGTTTAGGTTAATAAATAAGTACATAAATATCAGAAATAGCAGAACAATAGTGCAAGAAACATTGAAATATAGAGTCATGAACAGAGGCTAAGAAAATGCAAAAATGTTTGCTGAACCCTCTTGTTCTATCATACACATATTTTCAACATATCTTGCCAAATATTCCTTTATCTGTACACTAGTATCACTCTTCTGTGTAAAACAAGTATTGCTAAACTTCTACTCAACATCTTAGGACTTTCTATTGAGTTCAAAGGTCTCAAGGGTGAAATCCATCCTTGTTTAAGCAGTTAGCCTACCATTTAATCCTTCTAGTGTCCTCAATATAAGTTTTGTGAATCTGCAGACAGTGTTTCCTGATCCAAATAAACACTTCCCCTAATTCTAACAAAATCCCGTGACCCTGTAGCCTTCCTTAATGCTCCTCAGTCTGCTTTCATCTTATTCTTTAGGCACTACCAAGCACCCTCAGCAGCACACTCAATTATCATCTTTACTTTATACTTTCTCTTCTGCTGCTATCCCATGAGGTCTGATCTTATCTTTGATGTACATTCAATTTTTTTTCCCAGTACTTGCTCCAAAATGATTGGGAA
>VWYK01075422.1:471-31636 GCA_013399775.1 Semnornis frantzii
AGAGAATCCATTTGGTTCATTGTAGAATACTGAGTTTGTTTGTTCAGAAGGAAACATTTCCTCTACTGCTATGAACAGCATGTATTTTACTCTGTTGACTTACAGGTTAAAATCCATTGGGGTTCTAGCTTGTAAGCTGAAACAAGCGTAGGTGGCTTGCCTGCATGGTTCATGATTGGTAGGTTGTTTCACGTTTTAGAAATCCTTGTCTTTTCCAAAACAGAACAAAAATGTTTTGAAATCTATTACAAAGTGACATGCATAAAGTAAGAGAAATAAGCCCAGTTTGAATTTTTTTTAATATGGTAATGTTAAAAGAAAAAGAAAATAAATCAAAACGTTTCTCAGTGAGAAATGTTGTGTTCCCCGAAGACTCAAATTTGGGTTTTATTTTCCTTCCGATCAAATTATCCGTTAAATGGATGTCCTTCTGCACAGTGATTCACTCCAAGACCAATTTTTTAACCACCATTGGAAAGTTTCCAGTGAGTGCTGGTAGTATTCCTCATGTTTTGTAGCAACTCAAGCTTATCTCATTCACCCCCCCGTGTCAAATACACTTTAAGCTTTCATGGATGGAGGCACGTTCCGTCATGCCACAGGCTGGACTCAAGGCTGCAATGCTGAATGCCTATAGATGGTGGCTTCTCCAAGTCATGTATAAAGGGATAACTTGCCTTTTGCACAGGCATGAGTCTGGTGAACCAGATGATCCTCAGCTGTGAGCAAACCCCTCACAATTGTGGGCAAAGACAGGAAATAAAGTTTGCCCCTGCTGATGGATATTCGGCATTAACTTTGGGATTTGAATGGGAATGCCAGAAGAACCCTCTGCAAGGAAGGCAAAAAGCAGTGCATCTCCTCAGAAACTAATCTGTCAACCTCACAGTTTATTGGAAAATGAGCAGTTCATCAGTGAACAGAATTTTATGCCACTAGAGAAGTGATCAAAGTAAGCTGCCCTGTAAGCTTTCCAACTACCTTCCTGGTTTTCTAAAGGCATTTATTTCTCCATGGCAGTTCCATTAACACTGAGAGGAGGAGCATAGAGGGATGTGCACTACAAGGGCAGAAGATGCTAAGCTGAGACCAGGGAGACCCTATTCTCCCACAATGCCAGGCTGTGCTCCCCTGGCAGCTCAGGTACAGATGAAGATTGCAGCAGTTGTACAGTGCTCACAGTTACATTGGGCATAGAGGACTTTGAACCACATCATAACTGAAAATGATCATAATTTAGTATTCAGTTTCCTACGTTTCAGAGTTCATTGGTAATAGCCACTAGTATTAGAGACATGAAGTCAAAGCTGTGAAGATGCACTCCTTGTACCTGTCATTTCTTGTAATGGTATTTTTTTCCTCTTTTTGCTGAAAGACTAGGACATAAATGTACCAGTATGGTTACTCTCTTCCCATTCATACAGCTCCTTAGTTTCGAAGCATTCAGGGTGCTCTTGCAATCAAAGCCTAAAAGATTTGCTTTGCAGTTTGCTTTTCAGAGCCTGCACATGCTGGGTTTGCAAGTTAAGGGCGAATGTAGGCTGCTTTAGCCACATAACCAACATTTACACAACAGCCCTCATATCATTACAGGCTTTGTATTCGTTTGAATGAACTTCAAAATCTCACAGAATCACAGAACTTTAGAGGTTGGAAGGGACATCCAGAGAGTGGCAAAGTGTTGGCAGTTTGCCAAGGCAAACTACCCCCAGGGTAGTTCGCACAGGAATGCATCCAGGCAGGGTTTGAAAGTGTCCATAAGGAGACTCCACAACCTCTCTGGGCAACCTGTTCCAGGGCTCCATCACTCTCACTGTAAAGAAGTTTCTCCTCATGTTGAGGTGAAACCTTCTGTGTTCCAGTTTGTAGTTGTTCCTCCTTGGCTTATTGCTGCAGACCACCAAAAAGAGATTGACCTCAGCCACTTGACACCCACATCTCAGATGTCTGTACACACTGATGAGATCTCTCAGCCTTCTCCAGACTAACCAGCCCCAGGTTTCTTAGTCTCTCTTCATAGGGGAGATGCTCAAGTCCCCCCAGTCACCCTCGTGGCTCTTTCCAGCAGGTCCCTGTCCCTCATTAAGACATCACTCTACTGGCAGTTATAGGTACAAGCAAGCCTTGTAAGCAAAAAGGGCTTTCCTGCAATCTGTTTCTTCTTCAGCAAGCTTTTCTGTAGGCTTTGCATAACAGAAGTTGTAGCTGTGTTTTCTGCTAATGTTTTGTCTCCTACAATCCCTTATCTCCCTCTACACTTGTCCTGTGCCCTTGTTCTGTCTAATTTTGAGGAGTGAATGGATGAAGAGAGAGAGATAAACAGCCTATCAAACATCAAGGACATTTAGTTGGTTTACATCTGGCAGAGTTACTCTGCACATGCTTTGTGATATTAGTGGGGTATACACCTTTTATTTATCAGGAGTAACTCTTCAACAGACAAAAATCTATCAATAATTAATAATTAAGTGACATCATTGTCAGGCAGAAATCACTGTAGTCTGACTTAAGTGATATAAAACACTGAGTCTAGGCAAAACAGTTTTATCTCTGTGGAGGTCAATTCTAAATAATAAAAAAGTTGAAAAGGATTTTTTAACTAATTTGAGCAAAGAAAGCACCTTCCTTTTTTCTTTTTCTTTGTTTTTTGGTTTTTGGTTTTTTTTCTTTCCCCGAGACTGTGGAAATAAAGTTTTGGCTTTGCAAAGGAAAATGCAATAATTAGGAAATTTGCAAATGGAAATTAGCCTGTGTTGGTCTTTGTCTTTATTTATGTCATTAAGGGGAGTCTTTAATTAGCATATATATTATTCATGTTTCAATATAATCCATTCTGTAACTCCCGGGTTCAAATATAAAAATCAAAATGGGCTTGATGCACCCCATTGTTCAGATGCAAAGCAGCAAACATAGATGTAAAGATAGGAGGTGAATTGAAACATTTATATTTCATAAGCATGCAGTCTACATTTTCTGAAATTATGGCTTGAACTCTTATTTTTAACTTTTTCTAATTTGCATACATATTAGTCCCTGTTTAAATTATGTGTTAATTCTATTCATTAGACTTCAGTGAACGCTTCTAACTCTCCTGATAATCAAGCACAGGTCCCTGGAAAGCAAATTACAGACTTTCATGTTGCAAAACCAGTTCTAAACGTGACATTTATCACTGCAAAGCCAATTCATGTGGAGCACTTGGCTGCAGCCAGGAGGGCAGAACCCTTCTTATTATGCTTACAGAAATGACTGTGAATAGGGACCTGGCACCAGGTCCCCAGTGCCACTTCAGAAGTGACTGGGCACTTCATGACTGCACCAACCTCTTGATGGTAAAAATGTTAGCTCATCTCTTGGTGGGACAAGGAGTAACTTGACTCTGCTTCTCACACAAAGAATCATAGAATCATAGAATGGTAAGGTTGGAAGGGACCTCAAAGATCATCTAGTTCCAACCCCCTGCCATAGGCAGGGACACCTCCCACTACTACAGGTCACTCAAGGCCTCGTCCAACCTGGCCTTGAACACCTCCAGGGAGGGAGCAGCCACAACCTCCCTGGGCAACCTGTGCCAGTGCCTCACCACCCTCACTGCAAACAACTTCCTCCTAACATCCAGTTTCAACCACTTTAAACCCATTGCCCCTTGTCTTGTCATTGCAAGACCTTATAAATAATCCCTCCACAGCCTTCCCGTAGGCCCCCTTCAGACACTGGAAGGCTACTGTAAGGTCTCCTGGGAGCCTTCTCTTCTCCAGGCTGCAGAGCCCCAACTCTCTCAGCCTGTCCTCACAGCAGAGCATGAAGATGGGCAAGTGAGGATCTTCCACTCCACATGATGTGGTGGTGGCATCTGGGCACCTGCAAGGGCTCTGCAGCTCTCTAGCTGTCAAAGCAAAAGCCTGCAGGCTTGGCTTTGCTGCTATCCAAAATGCACTTGTTCTTCAAAATCTCCAGAACTGTGGTCCTGAAAGCAAGAGCAGGGAGGTGGCAAGAGTGCAACACGAGTCCTTCTTCAGGGTCTCTAAGCCAGCCCCCATAGCAAATGTGAGAACAAGCTGTAGGAAGAAAATAGGCAATGAAATAGTATTGGAGTTAGATGTCTGCTCTTGCACATTGATTTGCCAAGCTGGGACAATTCATCTTTCTAATTCTAGGTATGAAAGCATTGTTATCCCAGTGGTAAACCTGAGGTGATAGTTTTGGAAGGTTTTACGCTGATGGAGTGAGCACAGAGTGGTGCCACACAGGGAGTTGCCATGTGTGCTCTGGTTAATAAAAAAATTGATGGGAAGAAGAAGATTCTTATGCCATCACTGCAAGGACATGCTTGGTGTCTTTAAAGGCCCATAAGTTTCGTTTCCATCTGTTTTTTGCAGAGTCTAGGCCTTTTCAAAAGTAGTGCTGATGTGCTGTAGGGAATTAAGTCAGTTCTTTGTGGAAGCAGAAGGTTAGAGTTCAACTTCATTGGTTTTGTATCCATAGAGATACATGGAACAAGCTCCCTGTTGTACAGTGTAAAGGAATAGGTGGAGACTACTTAGAGAAAGACCTGTTGTCCCTGCAGCTTAGTTTTATTCAAGATGCACAGAATAAGAGAGCAGAAGAGAAGAAATCACAGTATTTGATATACACTCTCAGCATCTGCTTCATCTCACTATATCTGAATGTGTAATCTCACTCTTGGGAGCATTCAGCCTGAAAAGCAGCTGGGTGCTTCCAAACATACAAGAAATGCTCCCATTTCACCAGAATTTGTGATAACCCAAGCTGCAACTTGGCCCACAGGGAAAGGAAAGGTCTGTGGTTTATTGCTACTCTGAGAATTCAGGGAGTTGCAGTGTTGTCTATAGGATTTGAGCTTTCACTTGCATGTCCTCTCTTTTCTTGGCAATGTTTTCCTGTACTGAAAGTGTGCAAGACAATCCTTGAGCTTTATACCAGCTTTTCTGATACCCTTAATCCATCTGCAGCCCTCTCCTCCTTCTCTCCTTGGATGGTGAATGGGGGGAATCCCATTGGATTCTGCACTGTCAAGCTGGGACAGACTGTACTGATTTTACTCTCTGTGTTTAGCACAGAAAAGTATGCTGAAAAGAAGAGGCTTTGAACAAACTCTAGGCCAGAGTTTAAGGTTATCCACAGTTCTTCATTGGATTTTTTTTCCCTTTTTTTTTTTTTTAAACCTGGAAGGTTGACAGCTCAGCTTATGGGGGAATAAGTCATTCCCCTTCCATGCCTCCTTCCAGCATCTTTTTCCCTTCATGTGCCAGACAGCAACTCCCCACCCTATAGAGAGACGCATTGGCAACCTCCTATTTTTTTTTTCATGTGACTGAGTTAACTTTAACACTGTGACTTCTCTCAGCCAAACTTACTGTGTTTACTCAGTTTTCTGTGAAGAAGGAGTTAAACTCGTATGGGGTGCATGTTTTCTGTTACAGCTCATGTTCTCTCTTGACCTTCTGGGCTCCACATATTTTCTCCTTTTAAAGTTACTAGCTGTATCTGAGATCTTAACATCAGTGGGCTGCTTTGTGGAAATAAATATTAATGAGATGGCTGCTGATAGCATCGTAGGGCTGGAAACAAATGCTTTTGTAATAAATGGAATTTAATATTAATTGAGTGGTTTGGAGTTAAAGCAGGATATAAAGTGACAAGCTCGTGGCACAGCATACTGCCCTTTGCAGGAATCCAATTAGAAGAGTGAGCAGCAAATTGTAGGCAAAGTTGCTATAATCACATGGGGGCAATACAAGAGTGGAGCGTAATTTGGAGCCTGGGACCTGTCCTCTTGAACATCTCATAATTTCCATGAATCAACATTTAGTTACTGTGTGGTGCCAAGTTTGCATTCTTCAGCTCTTTCCTGGCAGTGCTGCATCCCATTGCTCTAGTCAAATTGGAGGGAGCCACTATGTTTTGCAATAAAAGGGCACATCAATTAAGTGCTCTGTGTTCTGCTAGACATTGGTGGAGAAAAGGGACTCGTTTGTTAGCCTGCTGAAATTACTTTGCATTGAAAATCTTGTGCTGATCTTACAAGGCTTTTTCCTAATCACTTGAAGCTGTTACCTTTGCCTTTGCCTCAATAAGAATGATCAAGAGTCATTCCCTTTCTGAATTGCAAGTCTTTGTTTATGACTTGGATGATTTGCTGAGATGCGTTGTAGACAAAACAGTTAAAGGCTGCCTGGAGTAACCAAGTGCAATTGTCACAGATATATCTCATGTCCTAAAGAGTGATGTGGAGTGTTCATTGGATTTGAATGGTTCAAAAATAGTTCCTCTAAATATTGTGTTATCATTTTCATCTGGCAGATGGAGTTGCAGAAGCTGTTACAGTGAGAGTTTGTTTGTGGCATTTCAGACAACCTGAGTATTGTGTGAAATTGGCTTAACAAGCCTCTAAAAGGAGGGGGCAGGATGGAAAGTGAGGGTGCAGGAGCAATAAGGACCTAACCACAGCATCTAGGAAGTTTGGGCTGCATTTCCAGGCTGATGGAGAAGCATGTGGAAGAAAAAAAAAAACAACAAAAACAACAACAGAAAAATAACCCGAGGAGCAAGTCTATTTATCTGTTCTGTCAAAATGGCTGTGATCAGCCAGGAGGCAAATGAATAAACGGATCAACAAGTATTTCACACTTGTTTGTTCTCGACAGGAAATCACAGATCTGAAACCAAATGTCTGGGACAAAACTACCAGAAATAGTGGCAAAATACTCTGCTGTTTAATCTGCATTTTAAACATTTTTAGTTCACAAAACTTCTTGAATTAAAATATTGGAATAAAGCAGGGACTTGTTACTACAGTTCCCAGTTGGAAGTAGAGCAGAAAATAGTTGGGAGTGGGTCTAAGAGTAGGATCTTGGTCACTGCCAGAGTTGCCCTTTGCCTGCATACCTGAACACCTCTGTTGGACATGGTGACTGCTGTTGTCTGTTCTGCTCCCAAGCTCACTAATTGCTGCACTCGAGGCAGCAAAAGGCACCAAAGATCACATCAGAACATGGAAATGAAATGCATAAATACAGCAGGAAGAAAATTAATCTGACTTGCTAGAGGTGTCAGCACTGCGCATTTCATCTAGGAGCAGACATCTCCTGCAGTCCTTGAGCTTAGTGTCTGCCTGTGCAGCCATGTCACTTCAAGAAAAGGAAACACTGAGCTAAGAGCTTGTCTTTAATGTGCGTGTCTGCTTCTGAGCAAGTGCCTAATGCTTCCAGGTGCATTCCTCCATATATTAAGAAGCATTTGTATGCTTTAGCTAAAGATGCAAACTGCGGTTCTTGTGAGCTTTTTTATTCCTTTTCCTCGGTCCCACATTTATCAACACTGAAAGGTTATAAAGAGCTTAATAAAAGGTAGATTAAAGCTTTGGAAATAGCACAAATAAAGAGAGCAGTCTATAAATAGCAAAAAATATTAAACCATATCTGGTGTTAGGGGATCTAACAATTAACAGAGGTTGGCTGAATTTCTCCTGTTCCACTTATCTGCAGTGAACGTCTATCTTGAATCAAAATGTTCCCCTCCTGTGATTAGTTTTGTTATTAGCTGTTTCTACACACTGATTAAGACAATGGGAAAGCAATAATTTATTTGCCCAAGCGTACACTTAATGGGAAAGAGTTTGTCATGAGGATGAAAGCAGCTTCTAATTTTCAGAGTGATTTTGATTGATTTCTTAAAGGCAAAGGCTCCTCTACATCGGTTACTTTGTTCAATTCTTGACTTTTTCTATGTGACTGGAGGCCCACTAATAGTCTTTATGATAACTTTCTTGGAATGCCTTTTTGTGTGATAAATTTGTATTTCCTTGACACTGAAATTCAAGGAGCTCTGAGCACGTTATAGACCTGGAAGTTCAAAAAAGTCCTTAATAAATACTTTGAAAAGAGAACTCTTCCTCACTTTCATTTCAGGCCCTCCTAGAATGATCCCTCTAGTTCCCTGTGTCTTGTGATGTAGTGGGTTCTACCTCTGATACTTGCTTATAATATTGCTAGAATTTTTGTTTAGTCTGTGCAGATGGTAATTTAAAACTTACTCTTTTTTCCCCTTTATTTCTTTATTATGCCTAGATATGCTTAATAGTGCTTACTGCATTTTGGCATTAATGAAGTTTTTCTTACAGTGTTAATTATATTGATATTTGTTTTATATTATTACTGTTGTTTTTCCTATTTAATTTTTAGGAACATTCTCACAGAAAATAGTGTAGTGTTTAATACAAATCACAGAATCACAGAATGTCAGGGGCTGGAAGGGACCTCCAAAGCTCATCCAGTCCAACCTCCCTGCCAGAGCAGGATCACACAGGAATGCATCCAGGCAAGTTTTGAATGTCTCCAGAAAAGGAGACTCCACAGCTCCCCTGAGCAGCCTGTGCCAGTCTTCTGTCACCCTCACAGNTCCCTCTTGAGCTGGGGACCCCAGAACTGGTCACAGTACTCCAGATGCAGCCTCGACAGGGCAGAATAGAGGAGCAGGAGAACGTCTCTCAACCTGAAAGGTTCCACTGATGCAGAGACTTTTTATTCTGGTGTATTAATTCATGTGGGTCTGTTGCATTTGCTGAAGGGAACTCAGTGGATACCAAACTGCTTGTCTGGAACACCACTTTTCTGGATGTTAGGAGAAAGTTGTTTGCAGTGAGGGTGGTGAGACACTGGCACAGGTTGCCCAGGGAGGTTGTGGCTGCTCCCTCCCTGGAGGGGTTCAAGGCCAGGTTGGACAAGGCCTTGAGTGACCTGTAGTAGTGGGAGGTGTCCCTGCCTATGGCAGAGGGTTGGAACTGGATGATCTTTGAGGTCCCTTCCAACCTTACCATTCTGTGATTCTATGAATACAACTTGCTTGTCTGTGATACGGCTCTATTCATGCAGAGCTATGACCAAGGTACTTAGCCCACCCGACAAGGACTATTGGAGCAAGCAGAGCTCACACCAACATTCCTGTATGTCTCCTGGCATCTGAGAGGTCACTGGGGTCTGACTTGGGTATTTTTGCAGAGCTAGTTAGAGATGTGTTCAGCATACTGCAGCAGAATGCACAACATGGAGTTTCTCAGCAGTTTGGTTCAGTGGATGGTGGTTTATTGTCTCTGATATTTGTGTTTCCTTGTCACATTTGTTAACCTCTGAACGCAAGAAACTCATTAAAGCAATTCCTCAGGCACACATACTCCAGGCTTCCCCAGAGCTCTGCAGTCGCTACCAGATTAGTATCAGCGACAGCAAGAAGCGAATCTCCAAATGGGTTGATTGATAGTGAGATTAATGATCCTCAGGACTTCTGTCCAGGTTTATTATTTGATGCCTTACAAATCTTTGCTTTCAAGGAGATGGGTGGGGAAGGAGGACCAGCTGGCTGCCACCCGGTCTGTCTCTATTAGCATGATGAGGTGACGTACGTAGCCCTGTCAGAGCAGTAGCATTAAGTAGTGTATTTTGTGTTCTCGTTATCTGCCAGGTACTAAATAATTTGCTTCTCTGCTCTTGGTGCCAGCTGCTCTTTTCTTTTCCTTTGTGCTTTGCTTCCAAAGGTATCTTTCTGTGCCATTTTTTAAATTGTGTTCTAAACAGACTTAGCAGAGAGACTGTAAAAATTTTCAAGTGGCTTTTTTTTCTTTTCTTCTTTTGAAACAGCTAGTGAAAAGAGCCCACCCTCCAAATACATGATGATGTAAAGAGAAATTAAATAATTACACTTTTAATAACTTATCCTGGCCCCAAATAAGCTAAATGTGAAACATCTCCAGCGTTGTTGGGAAATCTTCCTAGTCATTCTGTGCAGCTTTAGCCCAGGTGCAGGTGGAAATGTCTGTTGAGAAAGAGAGAACTTCCCCTTGAATGTTTCATTGTGTTTAACAAACTGTCATTTCCCCCTGAAAATGAGATGGGCCATCAAAACAGAGGGGAAAAAAAGTGCCTCTCTGCTTAAATTTTTAGCATGTTTTTATGTTATCACAGAACCATCCAGGTTGGCAAAGCCCCTCAGGATCACCAAGTCCAAACTAGAAGCCTACTCTATGAGATTCACCTAAAACCATATCCCTAAGCATCACATTCAAATGACCCTTAAAAACATCCAGGGTCAGTGACCCCCTGGGTAGCTCATTCCAGTCCCTGACCACTCTCTCCATGAAAAACTTTTTCCAAATATCCAGTCTAAACCTCCCCAGCCTCAGCTTGAGCCTCCCCAGCCTCAGCCTCTCCCTTGTTCTGTCTCAAGTTACCTGTGAGCAGAGCCCAGCAGCAGCCTCTCCACAATGTCCCTTCAGGTAGCTGTAGACAGCAATGAAGTATGTCCTCAGCCTCCTCTTTTTTAAACTAACCATCCCCAGCTCCTTCAGTCTCTCCTCAACAGATATATTCTCCAGGCCCTTCCCCAGCTTCGTTGCCCTCCTCTGGACCCACTCACTGCACCTCCACATCTGTCTTGTATTGGGGAGCCCAAAACAGTGCTCAAGGTGTGGCCTCACCAAAGCTGAGTACAAGGGAAGATACTTAGGAAGATCTAAGCTGTGGCTTGGGATACCTTAAAAAATTGTTGAATATCTTGATGTCCCATTCAGACGAAGGAAAGAATATTTTTGCAAAGGAAGGAGCAAGGCTCTTCCATTTTGAGAGTAATTAGGTGGGAATAATTAGGTACATTAGGTGAATGTTCCAAAGAAAGACCTAGTTTCTCCTATCCCCTCTTAGATGGGATGATCTCCATATTGTTTCTCCCATAACACAATTTCAGTCCAGGTGAATTACACTTTGCTTTTTAAAATCCCTGTGTTTTACCATCCCAGCGTGCCACCCTCTCTTTATTCTTTCCTTCCCTGAGATTCATCCCAAAGGGAATTCGTGTCCTGAAATAATATCAAGTATGCCCAATTTTGAGTTCTTAGAGGTGCTACTAAAAGCCTCTCTCTAGTAAGAGGCAATCTTCGTTGATTGCTGCAGTTCTTGTGATTACAGAACAACTCTTCACTTGGTTAAATTTAGCTTCATTCTGTGAGAAAGTTTTAGGCTCCTTGTTAATATTACATGATGGTTAGGGAATTGGAAGCACACATTTTATAGGAACTGCCTAAGGTATCCTTTGATTGGAAAAGCCAGGCCTTTGTTTTTCTCTGTGATTTTCTAGTCTTTGGTATGAGTGTTGCATTAAATAACCAATTGACTCAGGCAGAGGAAAATTAATACATTGAGCTTCCCTTTGGATTTTAAAACCATTTTAAGGTACCACCTATAAGTTTCTCTATCTCATTTTTGCCCGAAGACATGAAACTTTTGAGTGGCAATGCATATAACCAGAGAACTTGTTCTTTAGCAGTGGAAAATACTGATGAGTAAACCTATTCAATCATCTGTAAAACCGCTGAGTGTATCCAACACAGCTGTTGTGAGTATTGATTAAAGCAGGAGGGGAAGGTCTGATGCTCCTAGCCCTGTCAGAGGTCACCAGGAGAGTAATTAGCTACCGAGTGTGACAGGGCCAAGTGGCATCACAAATGAGGTTTCACCATTGCCTTTGCTGTTCTCCAGGGACACCAGGAAGATGGGACGAGGAAGCATGGAAAGTGTTTGTGCTCAGTTAAACTAAGATTTATCCACTCACAATTTGAAGTTAAAGAGCTTTCTAAGTGCATTTTTGCACTGGCCAGCTGGGCACTTTCTGGTTGCAGGGCCAGTGAAGAGGGGAGAGCTTCAAAGCAGGTCATCTTGGGGTGTATTATCATTTCTTTACTGTTCAATTATTTGAATACCCTTCTTAAATTAATATTTCCTATATAATGTTTGAATTTGACACCATGTGTGATATAAATGGGTGTCTGGTCTCTGGTGCATGATAGGATCTCAGAGGATTGGGAGAAGAGAGCTTTTAATTTTGTGGAGAGCTGTGTAGTCAGCTGGCAAATTTAGGCCATAAATATTAAATTAGCTGTCTTTCTGTGTCAGAAATCCTTAGTCTTGCTTGCAGATTATTTTTTTCAGATGGACAGTTTTTCTAGTGGTGTGTTCTTCCTGATAAACACTGCCTTAAAGTTTTGTCCACCTTACTTTCTTTGCTTTTTTTTTTGCTTTTTTTTTTTTCCCCATCTGTCTCTTCTCAACCCTTTTCTTGTCTTTATTTCTCTGTGGTACTGCAGAATGTGTGGTTGTGAGCGATTGGACTGGTGATTAGCATTTGGCTGCTTTTAGCTTTTGCAGGACTGTGTGGGTGCACAAAATAAATGTAAAGAAATGTTTTTCCTTTCTCAGAAGAAGTCCACAAAAGGGACAGACACCGTTCTGTCTAGGAAAGGATGCCAAGGACTTGGCAAGCTGTGGACTTCTGAAACCTCTCCATGTACCATCTAAACTTCTCCTGTTACCCGTGCAGTGCTTAACACTGCTCAAGAAGATTGCAGGCAGAAATTGTTTTGTGGGGAGAAGGCAAATTGTCTTCAGAAGGAATATGCAGGAGAATCAGTATTATTGTAGGGAAATTTTCCTCGTTTTTCAGCTTTCTTTTGATCTCTTGGTTTTATGCATTCCTGCTTTGTATATCCTCCTGAAGCTCAAGTTTGATCAGCCTGCTCTCTCTTACCATTCCAGCATAGCACAGGTTCTTTTTATAACCTGGCTTAAGCATCAAGACCTGGGAAGGAAAATAATTGTAGAAAATTGAGGCAATAAAAGCCATTTTCTGGCCCCAAAAAAGTAAATGCAGATGTCCCTTTGATAGACTGAATGTAGTATCACTGCTCCATGCTGGTCACTTATTCATATTTATAAGATCAGTTTTTTTCATGTGGTTCTCTCTTCTCTTTTTCTTCTTAACGCTTGAGTCAGTTTTACTGCTCATAAAAATCAGTGACTGATGACCCCAGCTAGAGCAGTGCAGACTGCAGACAGCTGTTGTCCAGGCTCCCATCCACTGCTCTGCTGGTGACATGGTTGTGATTTGCAGCACTTCTGTTGTTCCGTAGTCTGTGGCTCTTTTCTGAGGAGTCATTGCCAATTCTGACAGTGACAAATGCTTGCCAAGGAGTAGTGAAGCTAGTTTAAAGTGCAGAGCCATGTGTTACTAGTACACTTGACTGCATACGTGCCCTGGTTTTGGCGCCAGCAGAAACCCATCCTAATTGTGTCCCCTGGAAAACATGCAGAACAGTTCAACGAGAATCTGAAGAGTCCTCTCTTCTATTGAAAATCAGCATGCGTGTGCAGAGGTACTGAAAGGGATCTGTCTTGTCTTTGGATCCCTCCTTGCGAGTTATCTGCAGATGGAGGAGGATGGTGAGTGAATGCCTGTATCCAGGTTGCATTTGATAAAGTCTGAGCCGTGTCCTGTGCAGCCTTGTTCCAGAAGTCTGTTATGTGTTGACTCCTCTCTGATCGCAGCTGTTCTGTTCACCAGCTAAGAACTGTGCATGAGACTAGGGTGGCTGCAGGGACTATTGGCCTGTTTGTTAATAAATGCACATTCTGCAAAGCTCCTGTCTGGAGCAGGATGTTTCTGGAGGAAGGATACCCAGAGGACCAGGTTTGCCCTGCTCTGACAGTACAGAATAGGCCTCCAGGTTGCTTTCAAGCCATCAGCCTCCAAATTGGTCATGCTTTAGGAGGTAATGACCCAAGAAGAGAGTAGTCGCAAGAAACTGAGGGCTTAAATGGTATTACAGAAATAAAGCAGTATAAATCTAGTTAGCTTTGGAAACAGAATAACCACTGCTCCAGCCAAAAGAAATGCCTGGAAGGAGTAGAGGACTAGATCCCTAGTGAACAAAAAAAGCAATGAATGTGCCTGTCACTTCAGCATGTGAAGCAGGACATGGATCTTGGATGTCCCCAGAAAGTGAAACACTCCCCTTTGGTTTTCCTATGTCCAGCCACTGGCCAGATGGTTTGAGCCAGCTGCAGCAGAGGCAATCACCTGCCCCTCCACAATAATCCCTTGCTCCTGCCTCAGCTGCTCCAGAGCACCACAGATCCCTTGCCTGTCATCACAGATCAGGGGATGCTGCCTGTGCCAGACAGAATACAGAGCAGTAAAGGCCAAACACTGCCCACAGAGCTATTCCCAGCCCTCCCATCACTGTGTGTTTGTATTGGAGGCAGTATTAACTAAACACTAAGGTGATCTCTTCTACAAGAAAATAAAATGCATCTATGCTTTCAGGCCATTATATGATCTGTTTTCCATCTTGCTTTCAGATGAGTACAAAGGAGAAGCTGCTTGAGGTTTATTAATGAAAAACCAAGGAAATCTGTTTCAAGTGTCAAAAATCTCATGAGGCATCTCTTCTAAAGAAGCTAATCCAGTATTTTGCTCAGAGGAGATAGAAGGAGCATTTAACTTAGCTAATCAGACCATCTCTTGGTATATTTTTCTGCTTTCAGCTTGATAATAAGGTGCTGCTGCTCTGGACCTTGCATGCTGTTAGTTTACTTTAATAACTTACTGACAGTATCTCTGCAAAATGATCCTGGGCAGGGAGATGTTCTCCTTCCCATTGTCTTTGCATTCCAGACCCTGCCTCTGCTGGGTCTCTGGGGAGATGCTAATCTCACAGTGTTTTACTTCCTGCATTTCGGTCCATATGTGACAACTGTGTGGCTGATCACCACAACCTCACACAGTTATTGTACCTCAGGGAAAGTGAGTCAAAAAAACATATGGGGCTAGAGAAAATAGTGTGCTTCATTGCACACAGGCGTGTTTCAGGGACAGGAGACTCTTTGGTGTTTTGTCGGCTGAAATCTTCTGGAAGAGATTTGCTTTTCCTCAACCAGTACTGCAGAAATGCAGGAATTATTCTAAAATCAGTGTTTCACTTATTAAGATGTTAATAATCATTTATGACATTAACAAACCTTAGTTGCTCATTCACTAAAGACCACTTTTATTAAAAATAAATAAATAAATTCTGGGATTTGAGGATTTTTTTTTTTCTGCCAATGCTGTTGGTTTCCTGTGCAAATGTTCACACAGAGGCAAACACCTGCACATGTCTGCACACTGAGGTTAAAAGTTACAGGCTGAAGTGCTCACCTGAAAACAGTTGTAGACTTGCACCCTTTCTAGCCCTCATCCACACACCTCTCTTCATGGCTGCTTCTCTAGTGACTCGAAACAAGCAATTTTCTACTCTCATCCTTTTCATTTATCCAACCTTCCCCGTACACAGAGATTTACTGCAGCCTCTTGTAGCCTTAGCAACTGCTGCCACATAAGGTTTGTATCCTAAGAGAAAGGTAGTGGTAGGGGAAATGACATGGGATAGAAAGGAGCATCTTAAACTGGGGGAGAGGGCAGATACTAAAGTGTATGAAATGCCTCTTAGTAGCCTTGATGCCAGCTATCACTATTTGTTATTACAAGCTAAACAGTGAGTTTGCAAAAGGCTCTTCTTGGACCCAGGCATTTCCTTACTTAGCATCCGCCTGGTGCCCTGAGATCCACACAAAGGAGGGATGTGAGAGTAAGAAACAGACCCAGTCAGCAGAACTTGATAGGTTGGACTTGATGATCTCAAAGGTCTTTTCCAACTTGATTAATTCTGTGATGTGAACTTATTGGAACTTGTTTATTTGTGAAACCCATCAAAAAAAGGTCTTTTACAGGTCGATGCACTTTATGCACCTCTCAAGTTTGAGCCCAGCTAGTCCCATCAGTGCTGTCTTCTGTTCTCACTGAGAGTCCTGGACATGGAGGGAGTCACCAGGACAGGGATGCAGTGCCCTATGCACAGAGAGCTCAGCTGTAGAGGCTAAACTTGGAATATTTACAGTAATTATGAGCAAGTGAAAAAGAGTTTGAGAGGCTTGTCTGCACCAATATCCATATTGTACAGGAATGACTGTGCTGCATTATGTCTCTATGTGCATCAGAGAAGAGTGCATTTTACTGTCCTGTTTGTGTATTGAGAAAACCTTTGGTCAAATTCTATGATGACTGCCTTTTAAAAACAGCTACAAAAAGTCTTCCAAGAACAAAATGTTAATGACATTAATGGTTGTAACAAACTTTGCTATGTTAAATGCTCATTTACTACATTATTATTCCAAGATTGTGCTCAGCAGAGATATGCTGGACTGGGTATTCAGTTATTGCCATCATGAGTCTTACAGTATCTCACAATGTGCTTATCCAACACAATGTTTTGAGGCTATTAAGAAAAAACTATCTTATGGCTGCATAAAAAAACATAATGCCAGCCTATCAGAGCCTCTCAGAGTATAAAATAACAAATTAACAAAAAATAATTGCTTTTCTTAAGTATCATCAGCTTGAAAAAATCCTGTAAATCCCTGTGTAAAGGTCTCTTTTCTTATCAAACACCTTCTTAAGGCCTTCATTACCAGGAGAAGCTGTTCAAGGATTTTTTTTTTTGTTGTTGTATTAACTCAAGGGAAAGAGCCCCAAATACATCAAAATCAGGAGCATTTTGCCTGTTTCATATTCATAGTTTCTTCTTTATGTGTGACTGATTTATTCTGCTGCGTGCCCCCAGGGTGTGCATTGTCCAAAATAAAGGCTGCCAAAAAAAAAAAAAAAAAAAGAACAAGGAAAAAGTAGAATGGGGGGAGTTGGAGTGATATTTTTAAATGCTGTGAGACTATTGCACATCTTGCATCCTGATGTGTGAATTCACCTTATGGTGTTTCTTAACAAAAGCATACTCACTAAATAAATAAGTTCAGCACAATGCAAGACATCGTGCCTGAAAATAGAAAGCTGCTCCGAGACGATTACTCCATGCCGTGAAATCCCCTCTCTCCTGCTCCTATACTGTCTTAAGTTGTGCTTGTGCTGCCATAGCATGTGCTTGCCTTACAAAGCACTGTGAGTGTGCAGCAGGAAGCACAAACGCATGCAAAGCAAGCACCCATCTTCTGTGACATTTTGCACTCTGACATCTATGGATGTTGAAAGCAAAGGGAGCACAAATTACTTCCACCAAGTCAGCAAAGCTGGCTCTGCAGAGTGGGCTCTCTGTGCGCACAGTGCCTCAAGTCCGCAGGAGCAGGCTGCTAGGCACAAACTTAGAAGCCACTATGTGCAAATCTGTCAGCAAGGGAAGCAGCAAGTTGAGAAAGGCACAGCTCACAAGGCCGCTCGCGAGCTTTGCCCAGGTGTTGAGGAGAAGTTCGCTAAGGGCTGCAGCGCAGGAGATCTTTCTGCACTGGGAAGCTATTGTTAAGCTCCCCGACAGAGGAGAGCAGACCCTTCTCCTGCCACAATAGCTGCTCACACCAAGCAAGACTCATTAAATATTCAGTTCCAGCCTCGAGCAGCTCATTAAGTCAGCAATGAGCAGTGACGCTGGTGTTGGAAAACCCTGCCTCAGTTAACATCACCATGCAGAGTCTCCTTGGATCCCTTGATGTTATTCTGCTCAGTACCTTTTCTGTGATGACCAGCCTGTGCTCTCTGCTTTGCATTAAATACAGGTAAAACAGGGTCCAGCTGGATTTAAGTTCTCCTATTCTTTTATAGGCCTTTTCAGAGATGAGTCCTGGGGCCCAAGCTAAGTGCCTACTGCTTTTTTTTTCTGTGGGAGCCTGTGTAATAGGAGTTTGCAGGAGGAGGAGGATGGGATGAGGGTTATTGGGCTTGGGTGCTGAAAACCAAACAAAACCAAACCCCTAATGTTTGAAGGATAACTTTTATAGCAGAACATCATGGCACACAGCAGTTACAGATGCTGCATCACTGTCCGTTGGCTGTTCCAGAGCAGAAACTTTTACAGAGGGTGTATTTTGGAAATTCTAGTGTCTTAGGTGGGTCTTTTGCTTTGAGCTGTATGCTGAATATGTTTCTTGCATGCTGAGTTTCTGAGTGATGCCTTTGAAACCTCTTTTGCAACCACTAACTTTTGCGAGTATGATTTTGTATCCAGTAGTGCTTGGCCAAAAAAAAAAAAAATGTATGGAGGAAGTTATGATGACCAGATATCAACTGTCAATGAAAGCAAGCACAGCAGAATCCAGAATTAGGATTGCAATTGTAGAAACTGCCCATATGTTTTCACACATTAGTATTTGAAAACGAACGTCTGAAAGGATGGAGGCAGAAATGGAACAGAAATGGAGAAGAAGAACAAATGTAAAACTTTCCAGCTTTCTTTTTCTTCCTTTTTTTCCAGAGGGCAGTTTTTCACAGCCTGAATCTATGTTGTCTTTTTTTTCTTTTCTTTTCAACAGAAAGTGTTTTCAGACTGCCCATTTCTATGTGGAGGACAGCAGTTCCCCCCGCGTGGTCCCCAATGAAAGTATTCCCATTATACCTATTCCAGGTAAGACAGGCTTAATCTCCTGTGATTGTGCTGCTTGGAGTCTGTTTTAATTATATATTATATATGTGACAAATCATACACTTGGGTTTCTTCAGTAATTTGTTGTATCAGTGCTGCTTCATTTAACTTAAGGTGCTCTGCAGTGGGACTCTGAGTGCCAAGGCTTTGTTTTTGCATAGGCACCTCTCCCACTCTGTTTTCATAGACATTTCGGAGTAACCTTTGTAAAATGTCTTTGTAAAATGTCAAAAACATGAGCAACACTTCTTAAAAACACTAAGGTATTGCATCCAGGGTGAAAGCAGCTGCTCCTTGGGGACAGGTTGTATATGAGGGATGTGTAGCTCCACTGCTCTCTTAAGGCTGGGATCTTGCCCCCCACTTTCAGTGTGTGCAGAGATGGTGTCTGCTGGGTCTCAGGGAGAAAAGCAAGACACAAGGATAAGCAAACAATCTCAAGTAAAGTCCAAAACCATCCATTAATTTGGTATTAATCAAGTTACCAAAGGTCAGATTCTCCTCTCAGCTATTCGGAGAGTGAAGCTGGAAGCAGAGTTTAGCACTATTCTCTCTTCATGAGGCACTTCCCCTG
Organism: Semnornis frantzii; assembly: GCA_013399775.1. Taxonomy (NCBI): domain Eukaryota; kingdom Metazoa; phylum Chordata; class Aves; order Piciformes; family Ramphastidae; genus Semnornis; species Semnornis frantzii. The sequence goes on from VWYK01075422.1 coordinate 19,353, forward strand.
GGAATTATTAAGTGCAGGATCCAACTCCCCTTAAACTGTGATGACAGAGAGCAGCTTGGTGTTACAGTGGCCTTTGCAGCCGCTGCCTTGTTTGATGTTGCTAAGTTTTACAAGCAGCATTAAGATACTCAAAACGTTGCATTGACCTCAGGCTGTCAAATGCTTGTACTTATTGCTTCAAGGTGTTTTAAGTTTCCTTGTCATATTCTGAAATGTGTGTCATTATTCCAGGATTCAATCAGCAGCTAATTACGTTCATTTTACAAAAAAAAAAAAAAAAACCAAACTAAAACTATTCAAAGACATCTTTGAGACACCAAGAAACATGCTTCCTAGAAAAGTGAGAGAATTCAATTATATTTGCCTTGATTTTGTTTCATAGACATTTGTGACTTCTTTCTAGGAAGAGTCTTTCAAAGTACCCATGGGAACTAGTATGAAAGGTTAGCAATTACATTCCTGCAGAAAACTTCAGGCAGTTTGCCTTGCAGAGAGATGCTGTGCCACTGAAAATAGAAGAAAACACGTATCATCTATTCCCCTTTCTTCAGCAAACTAAAATGTGTGTCCTGACCACCTCATTTCCTTAGCAAGAAGCCACCTTTTCCCTTCTCCTTTAGGATGTCAGGAGTTAGGAGATTTCAGTCTTAGACCGTGTGCAGTAAGTTTTCACAGAAGATCCTTAACAGTTGGAGAACTCTGTTACCAGGAGGCACTCTAAAAACAAGAGGAGCACTGTGCTGTTGGGGCTGCTTCAAGCAGTCAGTTTAATGGTCCCAGCATGCCTGCTCTTCAGTGATACTTCCTTAGAGCTTGTAGGAGAAGGGAGGGTGTGCTAACCTGGACTCCGCAGAGCAGTATCAAAACCCAGGGATTACAAACACAAGACAGTGGGAGGAGGTAAATTCTCCCCTCAGAGAGAAGTCTCTGGCCAGTGTATAGCTTTTTACTGCTATTGAGGCAATATTTTGTTAGATAAAGAGAACAGCAGAAAGCTCCATTTTTTGTGTGTATGCCACAGTCTGTTGTTGAGACGTTGGTTCTTCCCTTTTCCACAGGGATGCTTTGATGGTCAATCCATTAAAGACTGGCTGGTTTATTCTTGTAAACTCTAACATAGATTGAGGAAGTTCCATTAAACCTCTGCATGTGGCAGGTACTGTAAGGCCAGCATGTGCACTAATGTCTCTCCAGCAGTCACTAATGCGTGTAACAACAAGTGACTGAGAACAAAAGAACGTTGCCTTTTGGGGACATCTTCCCATGACTAGAGCAAGCCAAGCTGTCGGAGCACAGCAGCTTTGGGACTCACATGGTGCTGCCATCACTGGGGTCTGCTCAGCCCCAGCAGTGCTAAGAAAAAGCTGAGCACCTCATATCATGGGCACCCCAGATTAAGGCACCTGCTGAGACACCTTAAGAAACTTGGTAGTTAAAAATCCGTGAGGACTGCTGATGACCTCTAAAGCCTATGAAGCACTGGGCCTTAGAGAGAGGATTAATCTAGTTAGATGCAAAGGTGAATCCAGCCCTTGAATTCACAATCTAACATGGAGAGTTTTGTGGATAAAATTGACATTTAGGCTCCTGCATACTGACGTCCAAGTGGAGGTGCTTTATTCTAAAGCTGAATCATCCCCAGAAAGCTTTAATAGACAATGAACTAATGAACTAATGAACTTGAAGGTCATGGCCCTGATAGTAAAGCTATTCAAGGCACCAAAACCATTCTCTGGAGTGCCTCTGTGTGTGTGTGTGTGTGTGTGTGTATGTTAGCTGTTACCTGTTTCTCTGGAGTGCCTCTGTCTGTGTGTGTGTGTGTTAGCTGTTACCTATACAGGGAGTCTGTAATGAGACTCAAAGTTACTAGAGATAAATTCCAGCTGTGCTGGCTTTTACCAAAGATGGAAGATACTGCCTGGAAAGACCTTGAAGCTCTCCTAATTATTTTCCTTGTTTGGAGATGTAGAAGAAGCCTGTTTCTCCCATATACCTGTTGCTGAATGACAGTCTTCTCTGACGTCAGCTGCTGCTCCCACATAGGCAGCCCACTGAAATGCCTTTAAAACACTGAATGAGAAAGTTCTTTGAACTGATTGCAGCTGATGAAATGATAAACCTCTGAACTTTTCCTCTGGAAACTTCCAGAGGGTGTGAGAAAGTCTTATTTGCCATGTTGATCCCAGAAGCAAAATGTAAGTCGCGTTTTCACAGAAGCGAGTTTTTCAGAGTAACCTTGTTAGGTTGTGAATCCCTATCCTTGAAAAAGAAACCTCAGTAGATCCCTGTGGAACTATGCATCTACCTCCTAGAGTTCAGTGGACCAAATTCTAGTCTCAGTTAGGAGCAAGCAGCAACACTGATGGCAATTCAGAGCAGTATGTCTGAAGACATTGAGAAGATCTGCCAAAACCCATCTATGGCATGCAGTGAGCTGCCGGTTGGAGGAAGCAGAGAAGGTTTGGCATGGCTGGTCCTGGCCCACGTGTGAGGTGGCTCTGCCAGGTGTCTAGGAGCTAGGCACAATGACATCCTGATGCACCTCAATGTGTCTTCATGTCACTGCTCTGCTCCATAACATGCCAGCGTGCTCTGAGGTAGCTTTTGTTTTTATTTCAACATCACACTCTGCTCTCATTCAGGCAAACCCTCTGTTTTCTAAGGTCTATGAACTCAAAAATCAATCTGCCAGCTACCTGCAATAGGCACACAGTACAGATTTTCAGGTCCAAAATCTAAAAAACATCTCACAAAGGAATGATTTTACTCATTTTCTATTTCGCCTCCCATGGCATACATGCTTAATTATGGTGCACAAAGGCACATCACCCATAAGCATGTGCTTATCTGTGCAAATTTGCTCTGAGATCCAAATCACTATCATTATTCAAAATTATCTGCACTGCTTGATCTAGAGAAACACAGGACAAAGGAGCTAGCATTAACCAAGTCACCCACTGGATAGTACAACACAGGTATAAGTCTAAATTCACACAAACCTTGCGCCCGACTAACACATCTGTAATCAATGGCAGATTTCTGAAACTCCCTTGCCATTTAGCCCAACAAAAGTATTTCTCCATATCTTCTCTCTTTGCTTCCTCACTCAGTTAATTTTGGCCTGGTCTCTATCATCTTTGCCCAGATCTCTTCACTGTAACATTTGGTCCTGGTAAGAGCTCTTTCTCAGCAATCCAGCTCCTGGAGTTTTTTCCCAGCTGTGTCAGTATCTGATTAAAATGTTTCTGGACTCAATCTTTTTCAACAGAGTTGGATAAGCAAAAAATAAAAGCAGCGTCATAGCTGCAGACCTGTGTGTTTTGCAGCACTGCAAAACAAAATGCATGCCTGATCAGTTTTCTTTCTTCTCAGTGCAAGACTTGTTCCATGACAGCAGTGCAGATGTGCATCACTGCGCAACTTAGATGAAATCAAATCATGGAACTAGCATGGATTCTACTTCCACCCTCCTCCTGTCCTTTTCTGCTGCTGGGTGGTGTATCGTTCTGGAGTTTGCTTGGGCTTCACTGGTTCCTTGCCCAACCAATGGACACTGTGGCACTCATGTCAGCAGGACCTATGAGATCAGTACAGAGATAGCTGAGGCTTGGCCCTGCGGCAAAACTCTGCCTTGTCTTGACCGCAGCCCATGGAAACATGGCTCATAAAGAACACAATGGCTGGCCAATGCAGCTGATTCATTTAGCACATAATTCCAGATGCCTGTCACCATTTTTAGTGTAAGAAAGATGTCTCAGATGTGATGCCAGCCATTTCAGCTGTGTCTGGACTGCAAGGCTCAGGAGCACTTTGCAGCGCTTGGATCAAGGTGCATACAGTTGTGCAGTGTAAAGGCCAGTAAATTAATTTTTTTAACTAGTACTGGAGCTTATGAATTCTGTATTTAAAATAACCATTGGCAGAATCTGATGGAGAAACACTGTCATGCTTCTTCAAAAATGACTCAGTGTGGGTGAATGAGCCCAGGAAACAAGTACATTGCAGTGAAGAAGTGTCTTGACCACCTCATGGAGTCATGTAAGGGCATGAAGGCCAATGCAGGCATGATCCTCCCTCAGTTCCCTCTGTCTTCTCATGGTTTAAGAAGGAACCTATCAAACATTCATCTTACTAACTAGTAGCTTCTGATAAATCTCTGCACAATTTTGAAGGTTGCTTCTTTATCCCTTCAATAACCATGGTTGCCTTCAACCTTTCCTGACAAACATCAGTGGTTACACTCGATGCGTTTTTCAGAAGCTCAGTTCTTGTGCTTCTGAGATCTTCTGGTAGCAACCACACTAAGAGACTGCAACAAGGAAACTGCAGCTTACCAACAGAGGCTTGGTATCTTACTGTTTTCTGCTAAGATATAATTGTCTCAAGTTGCATCCCAAGAGCAGAGCATCAGGACATGTCTGTGGCCACTATAGTGACCACATACAGAGCACAGTCATCCTCAGCGCTAGAGACTGGCAAGATACAAGGAAAAGTGCTAGCTGCAGCTGAGGACTTCTTTCTCAAGGGCATGAAGCTCTTCACTGAGCACAAGGGTAGTGCTCTTCAGCTGTTTAAGACTTTATTTCTATGTTCTGCTCCCTGTGGATTTATGTTCCAGCACCATATTGTGAATTGTACCCATCTTCAGCTTCAATTAAATTCATGGATGCAGTATTGCAAACACAGCCATCCTCTCAAGCCAAGAAATTATCAAGATATTTTAGGGAACCTTCCTTTTTCTCTGCTACAAACTGCTACTGCTGCAGCACAATGGAGAGTTTATGGTATGATGTCTCATTGTGGTACTTGTAATGGAGGCTTTAGGAGTTGGCTAAATCACCCAAACCCATCTTTTCATGGTGGCTGTGTGAAATGTGGATAGATCTCTTTTCTGAGAGCTATCACACTGGGCTGCAGAGCCCTGGAGTTGAACCTCTCCGTGCTTAAATATAAGGCATATCTGTAATTGATGGCACCACTGGGACGTGAGGACAGAAATGTGTGAGATTAAAATTGTGTTCCTTAGCAGGCAATGCCAAATAAGATCATGTTTAATGTCTGTGCTAAAGGAAAATTCCCATTATTTCATTTTCTAGGAGTGAAATTGGTTTTTTGCTTAAAGGGAAGAAGTGTATTGCTATTGCATTTATAATTAATGATAACCTAATCTAAGATTTGTACAACCAGATTTAAACTGAGCTCTTATTTTGACACATATAAAATTTTATCATTAACATCTTCATATTCCTGACTGACACCTGGCTAATAGCATTGCAGTAGATTAAATCTGGAAGCAAGAGAGATGAATGTAGCTACAATATTACACAGGTGATTTTTCATATTCTGCTTTTTCATGTGTCTCCCCTTTATCAGAAACCTGCCCTTGTGTTCATTCAACTTGATTATAACAAATAGATAGCAATTATCTCACTGAAAGGCCTTCTGTGTTCTTCTGTCAGTATGCCCACCTACCCAGGACTTTCAAATGTATTTGTAGTGCTTTCTGTGCCTTTCCACCTCGAAAGGTGTTCTTATTGAAACTGGGATTTGGTAGGCATGAGATAACAAAACCCTGAGCGTTACTGAGGAATAGGGTCCTCAATAATCAACTCTTAGTAATTTGTCATTTGTTTTATCATTTGTCTTAGCTACTGAAGTCAGTGACTTCAGGAGGATGTCAGCCTTAAAGGGTTTCAGGAGGTAGTTTGATCTTCTAGAATGACCCCTACTGTATTGCCTTTTCACTATTTATCCAGATATGGTCTCCTTGCCAGGCAGACACCTTCTCATTACTGAAGGGGTTTTACTGACTTTGTTTTATCATAAATTATCTGATACTCCTGTTATACAAATAAAACTGTTCTTGTATTTCTGACCATTTGGTATGCAGCAAGCAGTGTGTGATCAGTCAGAAAAAAAATTTATTATTCCAAATTAAACATGATGCATGTTTAATTCACATTTTCAGTAGGTAAGCAGGGAAAGCCAATGCACTGCAGACTGAAAGGCTCTGACTGTATACATGTGTATAATTCAAATGCATTTGATCTAAAATGGTTTGAAGAAAGCTGGGCATCACCTGTTGTAATGGGTTAGGAACTTTCCCACACACACACTATTGGAATTTACCAGACTAGCTCAGATAGCTTGGAAGTAAGCTGAAGCTATATTTACAGCAAATCAAAATTTCCAAGCATAAATACACAATATATTTATAAGTAGTTACAATAGAAATAATACAGAAATCCAAACTCCCTCCTGGACAAAGGAAACTGCCCAGAAGGGCTCAAAGCTCCCCTCTCTTTCTCCCTCTACTTTCCCAGACAGACAAACAAAACAACTAGCAAAGCTTAGGTTGTTATTTGTTGATCAAGATTAGGGCAGACTGAAGGAGAAGCAAAAGGGAGCAGCATCCCAAACCAGAGTGGGACAAATTGTTGACATTTTAGCCTTTTATCTCAGCAAACCAATGAATGATACAGACTTCCATCATTATTTCCCTTTTACAGAAAATGATCTCATTCCTCTCATTAAAACATTCCAATCAGCCTCAAACCATCACACCCATTTTTATGTGTGGGATTACTCTTGAAGTCAGTGTCAAAATCTGAGCTGCACTTGAAGTCTCTGACCTTCATGTGTGCATTTCAGGGTGTGCACTCAAACTGTAGGTTCAGAGAATTCTGTCTCTGTTTTCTGTAGAGGGAACACCTGCCCTCAGTGGAATTCAGAGTAGTTTTTCAATATGCTCTGCTGAGGCAGAATGTTTCCCAAGGGTATGCTATTAATCCTTGCAATACTCTTTACTATCAGCCACTAGAGACAGACCAAATACAGACATTTGGGCTTTACATCCTCATTTAGTGCTGTGTGTTGTGTGCAGTTTCTTATTGCATGGTACAGCTGCACAGTTCTAGTTCAATCTGGACTATGAGTGCCCCATTGCTGGCTGTGGAAATGAATCTTTTGGAATTGCACTCCATGTGGTTACCTGCTTACAGTGCTGCATCTGAAGGCAAGCTTTTGCCATAGCTCTGCAGCCTTCTCTCTGACATTTGTTGTAGCTTATTAAATGTCTGTTAGGCTCAGTTTTAAGTATTTTGCATCCTAAGTATTGATGATAGGTGTTCCACAGAATCACAGAACCTTAAAGGTTGGAAGGGACCTCCAGAGGTCATCAAGTCCAAACTCTCTCCCAAGGCAGAATCCCCTAGGGTAGTTCACACAGGAATACATCCAGGCAGGTTTTGAAAATCTCCAGAGAAGGAGACTCCACAACCTCTCTGGGCAGCCTGTTCCAGGGCTCTATCACTCTCACTGTAAAGAAGTTTCTCTTCCTGTTGAGGTTAAATCTTTTATGTTCCAATTTGTAGCTGTTGCTCCTGTGTTATTGCTGCGGAAAAGAGATTGGTAACTACTTTTAGATTTTTTCCATCCTTCTTTGAAAAGAGAAAAAAAATATTCCTGAACCCCACTAAATGTGGTTAAGAATAAAATAAACATATTTTCAAAATACTGTTATTGCAGTCAGTGTTATTCTCCAGCAGCAGAGAATAAGAGGGCGAAAAATGAATGGACATCCCCAAGTTGAGTGTTGCTGGGAACAGGGAGGTGCTGTTTGCTATGGGTATGGGACATCATTTGCCAGATATGTCAGTTTTCAGTGAGTTAAGAGGTCAAATCCTATCCTGCTATGGGGGTACTGGTATATACTTCCAAGCATAAAAGCATTTTTGCAGAAGAGGAGGACTGTGAGGATATGCTATTAAAAGTGAATTCTCCAGGGTTAGTGTCACTAACAATGCCTCTGGTTTCATGATTGTCACAACCATGTTAGGTTTGTGTTGCCTTCAGAAAGGACAGTTTCCAGGTCACTTTCTATTCCTCATGGTAATGAGTAGGATCAACCCATCTACCCCACTGACAACTAATCCTTCTTCTTCTTCCCCACAAATCAATTAATCCTTTCTTATATTCATCAGCCAGATCAGCAGACTGATTCAGTTCACTGCTCAGCCCTGCAGGCAGGGAGAAGGGAGTGGGAGAATCCCCTTGTCCTTTGACTGAATCCAACTGTGAAGAGCACACTGAGAATGGGTGGAGGTGTTTCTGAGGTGCAAGGGATGGCACAGGGCACTGAGCAGTTCAGTAAGCAGCTGCCATTGGAGCAGATGGGCCCAGGCCACACGACAGCTTTTGCACATGAATGCAGGTGGCTTCACAAATGAAAGACAGAAGTGCAGTGACTAGCAAACAAGTGAAATAAGCTTTCACATTAAAAGTAAGGCAGATGATGCACAGAGTATATGGGATTTAGCAGACTGGGTGAGACAACAGCTGAAAACTAAGAAGCGTTCACAAACAGAATGAAAGATGTGGGAGAATATTCTTTCCAAGACTCCTTTGTCAAACGTCTGGTTTTCAGAAATACCATTCTCCCCCTTTACTCTGCTCTCCTCAGACCCCATCTGGAGTCCTGTGTGCAGTTCTAGAGCCCCCAGCACAGGAAGGACATGGAACTGTTGGAGCAGGTCCAGAGGAGGCCACAGAGATGTTCAGAGGTCTGCAGCTGCTCTGCTATGAGGACAGGCTGAGAGAGTTGGAGCTCTGCAGCCTGGAGAAGAGAAGGCTTCCAGGACACCTTAGAGTAGCCGTCCAATATCTGAAGGGGAGCTGCAGGAGGGCTGGGGAGGGACTATTGACAAGGTCTTGTAATGACAGGACAAGGGGCAATGGGTTTGAACTGACAGAGGGGAGATTTAGACTGGATGTTAGGAGGAAGTCTTTACAGTGAGGATGGTGAGACACTGGCACAGGTTGCCCAGGGAGGTTGTGGCTGCTCCCTCCCTGGAGGTGTTCAGGGCCAGGTTGGACAAGGCCTTGAGTGACCTGTACTAGTGGGAGGTGTCCCTGCCTGTGGCAGGGGCCTGGAACTGGATGATCCTTGAGGTCCCTTCCAACCTTACCATTCTATGATTCTATGAAACTAGACAAAGGTGAGATGAGGAAGCACTTTGGTTTTGACCTTCTGGATTAATTCCTGACCCCAAACCATCTATTCCAATCCCGTGCCACTAAACTACCTGGTGAGTTCTCAGGCTGTAAATGAATCAAAATGAATCTGAGACCTTAGTATGTGGAAATGCCATCTCTGATACTATATCCCATTTTGCTTTTGGAATTGGTCCCTATTGCTTTAATGTTACAAAGGCAGCTTATTAAGTGGGAGATAGGGGGAAATCCTTCCTGGTAGGATTACTAATTAGCCAAAGTTTAAAGGTAACCCTGTTCAAACTTTATTGCTTCTATACACTTCGGGGTTCTTTTGAAGGTGGCTGTCTTCTGCAGGAATTTATTAAGTATTCTACGTTGTCCATTGTCATTTCTTTAAAAATGAGATGCAAGTAAAGGTTTCCTCTGCAATAATTTTTTTTAAACCAACATGACAGCCTTGACATTCTCCCTTGGTGGCAAGATATGATCTCCTTTGGGGTCCCCTTGGGTTTGTGTTTTAGTAGTTAAATGTACTCCCCCCATCTGTCAGCTTTAGCAGTGTCTGATTATAAAGCATATTATTATAAGCTATATTATATAATATTATAATAAATACATATACAAGCACTTAAAAATTCTGGAGACTTTTCCCTCTGTCCATCTAAGATTACCTCATTCTCTGAACAACACAAAGGGTTAGTATGGTGCCAGATTCAGCTCCTGTTTTGTAGTGACATAACTCCAGAATCACTGTATTGACACTGATAAAACAGATGGCTAAACCCAAGCTAGGCAGAACTGTAATTATATCTGTGGTGCCAGAGGTGAAGGTATGTTGTTAAAACAGTTCCCTCTTCCCTTTGAATAATGTGTAGGTCTTGTAAAATGTAAGCATCATACCAACTATCAAATGTCACTCTAGCTTCTGGATGGAGAAAAGTATATGGTGCAAAAGGGAATATGCAGGGAAGAACTATGAGAGCTCCTAATTAGCCATTATAGGATTCCATTAATCTCTTCAATCGACTAAGAGAATTATAGCCATTGAGGTCCATTTGTCTTAAGGTGGGAAGAAGGCTTAACCAAAGCCTTTGAGCTGCTGCTGGTGTGAGGAAAGGTGTATTCTGCACATCTAGCTACCGCTCTTGCTTCTCTCAGGGAAGGTCACAACCATCCTAAGGTAATGTCAAAGCAGATGCTGTTCAACAGCGCTGGTATAGATTTTGCTGGAGATCTGCCAAGCTGCCCATATGTATGCACATACCCCAGCTAAAGGAATTTGTGTCCCTGACTGGGAGTTTAGAGCTGGAGGTCATAAATAGAAAAGTAAAGGCACAAATTGCCGTAGCTCTTCCCTGTTTCACTGGTTGGTGTAACAGAATATGGTTTAGATACAGTTGCTTTCCTGTAGCTCTGAGCAGGGGGCAAGATGGCAGCACAGCCCAGCTTTGAGCTGCCTGTCCTCATGGGGCTGTACATATCCCTCAAGGGCTGGCCCCCATCTGGGTTCTGAGCAGGAGCTGCCGGATCTTGCACAGTTAGTAGGACCACATTATCCCAGAAGTCTGAAAGGTTGCAAGTGAGGGGTTTTGCGTTTCTATTATTTGTGGTTCTGATTTTCATCTTCCTTACAGCAAACAGCTCCAATATGGTTTTCCTGAGCTTACAGGCAGCTCGGTCAGCGTAAGCTCCCTCTCACCCAGTGAGCTCATATGTCAACAATATTTCCTGTTTATTGTATTTCATGTTCACTTACCGCCCACATTAGGGTAAGAAGCTGCATTGGGTTAATCCTTCTGGAGGAAACCAGAAGTGTAAATGCAAGAGAGAAAAAGAGACAAAACAGTAAAGGATAGTGAACAACAGAGAAGTGAATTAGCATTGGCTATAAAGGTGGAGACACACTGCCACCATGCAGTGATGATGACAAAAGGGAAATAACCATATTGTGCCGTGGCTCTCTGGTGCAGACCCATCCTTGAAATTGGTGGGGATTCAATGGACCAGAGAGCACGTTATCTCTAATGTGTTTTTTGGCTCACAGATCACAATTAAAATTAAATTCTGCCTTCTGCAAAATTAAATTGGACACACTGGTCTGCTGCAGTGAATCCCTGATCTTGGTTGGTCTCAGTTGAGCTAGACTACTCAAGAAAGAAAACCAAATTATAACTATGGAGCTCTTCTTGGGAAAATATGTGAAATTGCTATCATAGCACAAGTTATTTCCGAGGGACTCTAGGACGTGTGGCTTGTTTTTCAGGAGAGAAAATATTGTTTTACAGACGCTTGTTCCTATTGAACATTCCATTCAAAAGTTTTGGCTGGAAAAATATTAATACAAATGTTGTTATGTGATGACATTCTCAATATTCCGTAGAATAAATGTTATCACTGCAATATTTTCAAGTGCCAGCGTTTCCTCTTGCTGCAGCTTTTTGCTAAGATAAGCATACTCTTGTCAAACAGTTTGAACTCCTTATTATTCAGTAAATGAGCATGTGGTTAATTAAAGTAGCATTACTATACTGGGAGGTGATCAGATTGCTCACATATCTTTAACAATTGGCTCTTGTAAATAAGATAGAAGAGAGGTGGTTGAAAGCTGAAAATGTCAATAGATGCAAAAAGCCACCTTAGAGCATAAGCTGATAAAATAAGAGTAGAGAAGTAATGACACGGTCAATATTAACTGCCATCAGCTGGGAAGAAATCAGATTGTCAGGGATCTATAAAATTCCTGCCAAAGTAGAACCTCATTTGCACATACAGATCTTCATACCCTTTGCTAAGAAAAGCATATGTGACAGCTTAGAGGTTTTAGCTGCCAAAGATCTTTCACTCTGAATACAGCAAATGTCACATCTATTTATTTATCGTTAAATTTTGCTAAGTATCTGTAGAAATATTTGGATTTTTTCTATCATAATGTAGATGTATAAAAGGAAAAGAATCCAGATTATAATGCAGCTGTAGCACCAAACCATATGGCTGCTAAATGGGAGCAAAAATACACCACCGAAATACTGGGAGTAAACATAAACTGGATGCCATCTTCAGAAGAATATTAAATGGAACATATAAATACCAGAGCATTGCCATCAAATGGTGCAAACAGACCATAGTAGCCATCAGGCAATAGATTATCTCACGTGCTGAAAGTAATCACAGTTGTATAGCAATTTATGTTTTCTAAATGCCAGCCTGAAAATATTAACTACTGAATCTTGGCAAGCACAGTGTTTCACCAACTGCAGCATTGGTTAGAACAACATCTAGGCTTTTTTTTT